>PVJA010004130.1:0-88839 GCA_004027025.1 Myocastor coypus | reverse complement strand
TTTTTTTTTTTTTTTTTTTTTTTTTTTTTTTGAGACAGGGTCTCACTGTGCAGTTCAGGCTGGCTTTGAGCTCACTTTTGTAGCCCAGGCTGGTCTCGAACTTACAACGATCCTCCTGCCTCAGCCTCCCGAGTGCTGGGATTACAGGCGTGAGCCACCACGCCCAGCCAAGCAGGCACTTTAGACCACTGAGCCATCCTGCCGGGCCCAGCATGCACAATTTAAAGGACAAATTAAATTCGGCTCGTGGTTTCCAGGGGTCCAGGCCATGGTCAACTGTTCAGGGATGAAACATCATGGTAGAAGAGAATGATAGAGAGACTTAATTTTGGGATGCAGAGCTAGGGTACAGTAGCAGAAAGAAAGGGCTAAAGGGCCAGCTATAATAACTCAACCAGACATACCCAGAAGAGCTTTACTAGAATCTTCTGGGTGGATCCCAAACCTCCAGTCAAGCTAACATTCCATCTTAACTGTCACATCATTCTAGGGCTTATCTCCAGGGGTGGAAAGGCAGAGTTGAGAGCCTGCCCACTTTTTAGGACCTCTGCCGTTGCCACTTGTCTTGCTTCCCCTTCAGAGTCCCTGGACCAGTTGGAACAACATTTGGGGATGGGAAGGTTCATCTTTCTTGCCATAAGGTTATTTCCAGGCCCCTGGTAATTTGGGGATCACCTCTGGCAACCAGCTATGCCCTCGCCTTGTGCCACACTCTCTTCAAGGCTTAGTTAGTCCTTTCCTCTAGGAACAGATCTTTACAAATACTTGTTCTGTGCTAGGCCCCTGTACTGGGTGTTCTCTTATGGGTTTATGGCAGAAACTTTGAAATATTAACCACATGTGACTCAGCCCTGTCTTCAGAGTTTTTTTCCATTTAGCCCTGAGGCCTGAGATTTTGAAACCTCAGTGCTGGGAACTTGTGCCTGTCTGTTTGCTTTCTGCTGAGTCATCTCCTTCCTCAGGCGCTTGAGTAGAAACACAAGGCTGTTCACATGCACCCATTTGACAGATGAGAACAGAGGTCCAGCAGGGAAAGGGACTTCCAGAGGCCCTCCATGACTGAGTCAGCTACAGGAAGAGCCCTGTGGTGCAGGCCTATCATGTGCCAGCCATCTTTCTCTTCTGACTTTCACTGCCACAGGCTGTCTGTGCTTGGCTCCCACAAAATTCACAGCACCATTGGGTGCTTCAGTTTACCCATCTAAAAGCAGAGGTCCAGTCCTGCCTCTCACAGGTATCATAGTAACCCTCTGTACGAGCCCAGAGGGGAGGTGCCCTGAAGACTAGAATGCCGGCCCCTGGGATTCTCTGCCTATTTCCAGCTTCTCATTCTGCAAACACTGGATTTTTATGTTGGATTTTCAAGTGGCTAGCTTATGTGTGTAGTTGGCTTCTGTGTCACCTTCCTTCACTAGTGTGAGTGACCCCCTGGGCCTGGGTTTACTGAGCACTCTCCTGAGTCCACAACCTGAGTTTGTCTGTGGTCATAAATTGCCAGCATGGTGAATGTTGACCCAAGAGGCTCACAGGGTCCTGGGTGGCCAAAGATTTGGTCTTAGGTTCCTTGAGCCAGGTGTGCCCTCCCTAGAGCTAGCCCAGTCTGGCCATAATGGGAAGTTGAAAGGCCTGGTGGCTCTGGCCTTCTGTCTGTGGCTCAGTGCCACTTCCTTGTGGCCACCCAGAGGCCTTGCCTTGTGAATGGGTGTCGGGATGTGGGTGTGAGGACTCATCTTTCTGCTGACCTCTCGGGAGCCTTTTCTGGGTGGAGCAGCTTCCTCCCTGGGCAACCATCCTGAGGTCATCTCCCTTCTGGATGGTGCCAGTCTGCGTATGCGGGGCTGTGTACTGGTGGTTTGGGTCTGGGTTGTTAGCATGTTTGTCTGTGCTTAGCTCAGGGGCTTGAATGTCTGAAAATCCTGTTTCCTGAGTGTCTCTAGTTGTGCTGTTGTAGCTTCCTTGATGTTCTGAATCAATCAGAATGTTTACCTTGCCTGGTCACTTTAGCTTTGGGGAAGAGGCAGAAGTTACACAGTGCCTGACTAGGAATGAAAATGGTAGGTGAGGCCACACCTGCTGCATTTGCAAGCCTGCCTTTCTGTTGGATGGCACTTGGTAGCAGAATTTACTGTGTTCATGATCACACCCTGTAATGATGCAAAAGAGGATTTCTAGAACTTCATCAGACAATGGTAAGAACAATGGAATAAGTGTATTTGAAGTGAGGGAGAGTGTTTTGAGGTAGATTAAGGGTATTGTGTCTTTTATTGTAATGCATATTTTTAATTTAAACATCCAGTATTTTTATCAACATTTGTATGTGTTAGCCAAGCTGTGCTGTCGGCCGCCTGCAGGGTCCTGGCTCAGATCTGGTCTTATTTGCATCCTGGGGTCCAGCACAGCTCAGCACTGGAAGCTCCTATTACCATGTGTCACTGTGGGCCCAGTGTAGACTCAGCTGCTCGCACCTCACAGCTCTGGAGCTCCACATACCTCTGAAGGGCTGGCCTGGCTGTGTGGCTGTGTCCTTCCCAGAGGAGAGTGGGGCCCAGAACTTTCTGTTCTGGATGAGGAGGAGAGTCAGGGTCCCTGTAGCCTCTACCCCACCTGCCTTGGAGGCCTCCCTGCCAGTTCAGATGTGCTGTGACCCTGGGGACCCCTGCCAGCTTGTTGAGGTGAGTACCAAGGCCTTGGGAGCTGAGCAGGCAAGAAGAGCAGACCTGTGTCTCATGACCCCCCCAGGTCACAGCTGTGTGGGACAGTACTGTGCCCTAGACACAGAGCCCAGGGTTCCTCCTTTGTGAGCGCTGGACCTCACACAGAACCTGAACTCCTGAGGCTCACTTTTCCCTCTCTTAGCAGATTGCTGGCCCCCTGGCAGGACAGAGGAGCCATGGTGAGGGAGCACGTGGTGTAAGCACCTGTGGTGGCTGCATGAGGAGCACCATCTCCCTCCTGCACACCTCTGCCCATTCGTTGGTGCAGATGGCACCATGCACCCAAAGCTAGAGCAGATCCTCAAGGGCCTCTGCTATCTGTGTCCCTTTTTGCCTCTTTCCTCCCCCAGGGCACCAGCAGAGCATGAGGCTGAGAACCTGTGGAAGCCCAAGCAGGATCATAGGGCAGGAACCTAGGGGTCAGCTCAGCTGCCTCTCTACAGGGTGCAGGGCCGAGGAGTGGACCCAGTTCCCAGCTGGCTGCCCTTTAAAGCTGGCCAACTGCAGAATTACTTGACATCTTGAAGGAGGATCTGGCTCCGCACATTTCTCCCATCTAAATCATCACTGTAAAGTAACTTAAAAGTTTGTACAAAAATGAGAAGTTGATCCTGGAGTGGCCTGCCAGGCTGTTGTAACCTAATATATTTTACCCTTAAACCAGAAATGTGTTTGTTTAGAAGCAAGTCACTGGCAAATGCCAAAACTGGAGGCATTTCCTCCCCTGCCTCTCTTTGTGCCCTCTTCTTTCCTCTCTGAGTCCAGAGTCTTTGCTGGGGCGTGAGAAACTGCGCCCTCCCTCATCTTTGGGCCATGTCAGCCTCGGGGAGGAAACTTGACATTCATCAAGCACCCACTGTGTGCCGGTCCCTACTCTGAGCAGGCCCTTTCATTTAATTCAACAGCTCTGCCCTGGCCCCATTCAGAGAACGCCCCATTATAGAGAGGAGAAAAATGAGGCCATGATGGGGTGTGACTTTCCTGACTGCATGGCTCTCAGTGGTGGAGCTGCAGCAGACTACATGACTTCATGCATGGTGTCATGCACATACATGTGGACCAGGGCCCTGGTTCCTCCTCCAGGGACCAGAGGGAATGAGCTGTTATTACGTCGGCACCTGTGTGGTGGGCACCAAGAAGGCCTTCCTTTAATGGCCTGAGCCCTTTTACACATGAGCATATGGCTCAGAGAGGTCGCCTTCTGGAATGGCTGCACCAGCCCTGCAGGCTCCAGTGCCTGACCCTATTGTACCCCACTGGTCCTGGGTGTCACCCCTTCCTGTCTCCAGCCAGAACTGCAAGGATCTTCGGCTCAGCCTGGTAGGGAAGACACCACCCCTCCCTGGCTCCCCCCATGGCTCCACTGTGTCTTCCATCTCCTGCCCTCCATTCTGGGAGCACTGCACAGCGATAATGGATTGCAGCAGACTTTTTTCAATTAGGTTCTGATTTTCCCCTGCCTATTACTATGAAACTCCAGATGGTCTGGGGCTTCACGGTTCTCGGGGTATTTTCCCCCATAATTTTAATCTTCTTTTGTAACATGCCCCACATGTGCAGGCAGGGCCTTCCAAGGCCCTGTGCTCTTTCCTTTGGCGTGGTGGCATCATAGAGCACTTTCCTCCTTCGGCTCTGCGCCTGGGCTCCACCTGGCTCTGCTGGGATCAGCTCCTGTGATCCATTCATAGAAGTAGCTCCTGACTGGGTCTGTTCTATGTAGGAGACACTGAAGCAGGACCCAAAGGGTCAAGAGACATGTTCACGTAACAGTTAGACCTGAGGCCAGTCCCAGCCTTGTCATTTACTGGCTCTGTGACCTGGGGCCAGAGGGCCAGTGATGTCACTCACCATGCCAAGCCTCTGTTTCTCCAAGCGCACGCTGGGGTGGGGAAGTCACTGGAGGTTTTGCTATCTTACTCAAGTAGAACTTGCACAACACCAGGCAGAGGTGGGGCCTATAAGATTGTCACTTGTCACCATTATCATTCTGAGTTCACCTCAGTGTCATCCTGAGATATATTTTAATGGTTGTGCATTTTAAGGTGAACGTTGTGCATTTTTGAGACTTAAAATGCCCCTCAGTTCCTCCTCTCTGCTCTGCGTAACCCTCCCATGGCAGTCACCCCTCGGTCCCTATGTGTGAGTTAGATTAGGTTCTGGTTAGGTAAGCCTGGGGTGTATGAGCTCAGTTCAAA
Source organism: Myocastor coypus (assembly GCA_004027025.1). NCBI lineage: Eukaryota > Metazoa > Chordata > Mammalia > Rodentia > Myocastoridae > Myocastor > Myocastor coypus. The sequence continues at coordinate 83,930 of PVJA010004130.1, read as the reverse complement.
TTCATCCTGAACAAGAGATGCCCACGGATAAGGCACCAGGGCCACAGATGCCACATGCATTCTGTGATTCACAGAGCATACCCCCATTTATCCAGGTCTTCCCCTTTTTACATATGAAGAGCCTGGGTTTTAGGGAATGAGGTGAGCCCATCTGAAGTCTTCCTCTTGGGAAGTGGGTGATCAGATTGGCACCGCACCACACATGGCACATTGCAGTGGTGTGGATCTGGGAGTTGGAGGGTGCAGCTGCCACTGAGGGCTGGATCAAGTTGGCCATGTGCCAGGGTGAGGATCCCACCTTGCTGAGGCATGGGGAGCCAGGCATGGAGCAGGGAGGGACAGGGCGTCCTCCTGGAAGAGTCTTCATTTGGATGCTTTGTGGAGTAAGCAGGAGGGAAGGGTGAGGAGTGAGGGTGGCATGCCGATACCAAAGAGAGCAATGCTAGGGTGCAGATCAGGGCAGTGAGTGGACAGGAGAAGGGGCAGAATGGTGAGAGGAGGTGGCCTTTCCCTGGGCTGACAGGGTGGCTGCAGGAGCTAAGGCGTGTACCCTGGAGGAAAAAAAGTAGGAGCACAGGGCCAGGGTGGTTCTAGCAGCAGAGTGCACACAGATTCACTGGGAAGAGCCTCAAGTTGTACCATTCGGGGAGCAAAGATCCCGAAGTCTTTACTCCAGAATGAAGCTCCACCCTTGTGTGTGAAGGAAGGCAGCCCCCAGTCTCCCATCGGTGCTCTCCCTCCTTTCTTTGCACCTTCCATCCTGGTGCAGCAGATCACTAGGTGTTCCCAGACGCACACCATCTCTGCTTGTCTCTCTGCCTGTGTCCACACTTCACCCGCCACCTGAAATAGTTTTCCTCACACCCTGCCAGTCAAATCCTTCCCAGGCACCAGGGCATCAGTTTCTTTAACTTTGAGCAACACCCTGTGTCTTAGTTTTCTCGCCTTGCTAACCCGACACCTGAGGTTAAAAGAGGGTAGGTTTATTTAGCTCACAGTTTGTGGAGGTTTTAGTCTGCAGTCAGCTGTCTCCTAGGCTGGGTAGCACTGCACAGCAACAGCAATTCATGACAGTGAAACACAGCAAAAGCAGCAAGAGCAAAGAAAGGGGAGCCATGGGCCCGGCGGGATGGCTCAGTGGTCTAAAGCGCCTGCTTGGGAAAGCTTGGGCGGCTTCAGGAACCGTGGTTCGATCCCTGGCACCACATGCTGCGCCAGCCCTGCCCTTGGGGCAGGCTGAGCTGGCCATAAAGATGAGTGAATAAACAAATAAAGGTTCTGAAACAAGAAAAAAATAAATAAATAAAATTTTAAAAATTCCCCCCAAAAAAGGGGGGGGGAGCCAGCCTTTTTCTTCCCTTATGCTGTGAGCAGGACACCCTCCTCAGGCTGTAGCACCCACACCAGCTCCTGGCCTTCCTCTTGCTCAGGCTGGGCATGTTTACAGATTAAGGACCCTGGCCCCCTGCTGAGTTGAGCTAGAAATGCTGTGACTGTCTAGGTCCTAAATTTAGTGAGGGCATAAAAACTAGAGGTCTAGGTTTAACAAGCTGTCTTCAAAAAGCACACCCCCCATGACTACATGAAGCTTTGGAGGGGCATCCAGATATAAAGTATAAAACCCTCCCCCAGCCAGAAGCACCCAGATGAGCTGCTTCTTGAGCTCCGAGTGCATTCTGCCATGTGCCTTAGGCGCTTTCTTGTCTTTGTTGCCCCAAATCCCAGCTCCAGCACATTGCACTGATGGGGCACTGGTGACTTTCAGTGCCAGGGCATTTGCCCTACCTTAATCCTCAGAGATAACATTTTTGACTATGGCTTTACCCAGCATCAGTCCCTGTCCCCACACAGTTTATCACAGTGGTCTAGGATCTACTGTGCCAGACTGGTCATTTGGACATTGGCAGCAGGAGGTAGACTTCGGTCCAAGGAACAACCTGCCTTGGGGTCTAAGAGGACTTGGTGAGGGTTGTTAAGGATGCCTGTTAGGCATCCCTGGGAAACAGATCCTGTGACATCATTGTGCCTGTAGTTCAGGGCAGCACTGCCTTAGGGCCCAACCTTCATCCCTGGAGGGAGACTGAGACCCCAAACCGGAGATGTGCCTGTTGGCTCAGTCTCTGCCCCCAAACACATGTTCCATTCTGGCAGCATCTGTACCTTACAACAGCAGTGGGGGTCCCTGCCCTGCTACCCTCCTGGCCCCTACATAGCTTGCCCTCACTGGAAGCTACTTGTGGGGCTTGAAGAGCTCCTTGCTAGGCCTAGAGAGGGATTTTGGTCAGACAACATGGAAGCACATGGAGGAGCTGAGCTAGTGTTCTCGGAGGTGAGAACAGAAACAGCTGCCCATAAAACACACATAATCTCACCCGCACAGCTCTGAGTTGCTTACCATCATCACCTTACAGAGAAACTGAGGCACTCAGAGGGGCCCACCTTCCCTTTTCCTCTGTGCCTCTGAAGCCTTGGCTCGCTGCCCCAAGTCCCTGCCCCTTACCTGACAGTGAATGCAGTCATACTTGCCAGAGGGCTGTGGAGAGAAGAGTCATGCCAGAAGAGGCCCTTGTAGGGCCAGGTGCACACTCTATTCCTATCTGTGCAGTTGATGAGCTGGGACTGCAAGGAGACCTTGGCCCACAGCTGCTATGAGGGCGCTGGTCTTGGGGAGCTTGCATGGCTCTCCAGGGGCCCTCCAACATTCTGATCCTAGGCCTGACCTAACGGGCAGCACCCCTTCTCTACCATTGCTGCCTTTGGGTCAGTCTACACCCACCAGGACCTCAGCCTGCAACTCTGCTTTGGAAAGTTCCCAGAGAGGAACGGGCAGGGAGCAGGACAGGATCGGGCAGGTGCACCTTTGAGTGTGTTAGTGGGTGCTAAGTAAGGGGCTGACCTCGCAGGGTGCTTGAACCATGCTCTCACTGTAGTGGGCCAACCTGAGCCCTGTGATGGAGATGCCAGGATCTTATGAAGGAACCCAGCCTCTCAGCTTGGAGGCCTGGTGACCAAGCAGGGGATGGGTGAGGCCGTCTTTCCACACTCACGCACTGTAAAGAGGGCAGGAAGCCTGCTTCTTGGAGACGTGTGTAGGCAACAGGGGACCTGTGTGCTAGGTGACCGAAAGAAGGAAAGGCCTTCCAGGCCTAGGGAAGATCTCAGAGCAAAACAGATTTCTGACCGGCCAGAGGTAGTTATCACCCCACCAGTGGATATGGGGGGGCAGCGGCAGTTGGGGCATGTTGTAAGATATAGACACCGAGCTGTGGATCCTTGGCTTTTGAAAAACGTATGAATTAAATTGGTGAAGAGTTGATCTGTGCCTGTGAAGCCTTGACTCGCTGCCCCAAGTCCCTGCCCCTCACCTGAGAGTGAATGCAGTCACACTTGCCGGAGGGCTGTGGAGAGGGGAACTGAGTATGAACAAAGGCAGGGGTGGGGCACAATCCCCTGACAGGAGCCCCTGGCAGAGGTGATGTACTGATCCCCAGAGTCTGGTGTACTATGCTGAAGTTGGGAGTCATGCTGCTCCAGGGAGTTACTGTGCTCCCTTCCCTGCCTGCACCCCTAAGGAGCAAGCAGAAGAGTTGGGAGCTGCAAGGCCTTGGTCCTACTCTGTCTACATCGGGACAACATGGCACAGTTGCTATAGGTACGCAGGGGCAGCCATGGCCTGTCACTTTCCATCCAGGATTCCCTTCTGGCTCTGAAGCACAGACAGGCCCACCTATCCAAGTAGGAAGGGAGCACCTCAGAATGGACCAGCCCCTGCAGAGCCAGGCCTGGGCTCATCCTGGCCTTACCCTCATGCCTGTCCTGGCAGCTCTGCCTGGCCTCTGCTCCATCTGCTGTCTTGGCCCTAGATGGCGCCCTGTGACACCTTCAGGCACTACTACAGATGCCTTTAGTGTCCTCTCCCAGCCCAGTCTGTCACTGGCCCTCAGGGGTGGCTTCCTCAGGAGATGAGAGCCAGCTCGTCAGCTTGGCCTATGAACTCCCTTGGACTCTGCCCAGCAGAGCCCTGGCTGCAGTGCATACCCTGTATCTACAGAGGGTCCTCCTAAGGAGTCTGTGCTGCCACCCGCCCTCAGGGGCCTGCTCTGCCTGTGACTTTGCACCTGTCCCTGGCTGTGCCAATTGGAGTTCCAGCTCAGCAGGGTGGTGGAGGAGAGACCTCAGGATGAGCTGTCCCGGTCTCTGGCTGGCCTTTCTCCCACACTCCCTTCCTATCTCTCCAGCACTGTCATCAGTCCCTCTAGGAATCTCACAGCCCCTGAATGACTGAGGCACCCACTCTGCCACCACAGTCCGTTTCCCCATGAGTTTGTGACATTTTGTGGCAGGGGTGTGTCGCACACAGCTCAAGTCACATACTGAGGTGTACCCAGCTCAGGCTGGAGTTAGTCCATCCACATAAAATATGAGGAACTGCCTTGAACTGGGGATCCCTACCCTTCAGGGCCACGGGGTGGAGCCAGGTGGGCCACAGAATCTGCTCTCTGCCCGTGGACCTTGCCAGCAAGCCCTCTCACACACTACAGATAAGATATCTTGAACATTGGCAAAAATAAAAAAGGAACCAGTTCCCTGCTCAGTGAAGACAGAAGGCCGGGTTCCCAGTGTGGACACACTCAGGGCAGTCAGCTCCTTCCCTGATACAGGAAGGTGTGGAAGGGCAGGAGGCTGGGCTTTCTTGAGCCCTGCCTGCAGAGAACACAGCTACCCCACCTATCCTGGGCCACCCTAGTGCGGAGGGCTGGGCTCACAGGGGTCCTAATCTGAAAGAGGTAAACACAGTTGGCAGTTTGGCTCTGGATCTGGGGATGCGATGCCATTTCTGGGCCCTTTCTTTTTAAGGGGCTCTTCCCTCTGCTCATTCCCACCTAGAATGGACCAGCTATGGAAGCCATGGCTTAACACAGCCATCTGGGCACTAGCAACAGCCTTGGCCTGTGTCCTGTCCTCATAGCCCATAGCTCTGAGGCCTTGGGAGCATCACCTCACAGTGTCTCTGAGATGGAGATAGAGAGGGCACACACTTGGACCACCAGCCCCACACTAGTATGCACAAAGCCAGAATACTGGGGCAAAGCAGGGAGTGGTAGCCAGTCACCCCCGAAGGTCAGTCTGCCACCTCCCTGGGCCAGCATTTGAACTGACTTTCATAGGCCAGGAGAGGGGTGCAGGATCACTGGGAGAGAGGGAACTCTGCTGAGAGGCTTTTGTGAACAAAGACTGGACATGCGTGGCTGATTTGCTGTAGAGGCAGGAATGGAGGGAAGTGTCAGGTCAGAGGCCTGGTCAGTGGGCCAGCAACCAAGAAGCCACAGGCTTCCACATCTTGTCAGTAGATTCTGGGCAGCTATGTTGAGACTGGGGTAGGAGGAGGACGCAGGGGGAGTTAGCTGTCAGAGGCCTCTGGTAGGAGAGACCAGAGGCTGCAGAGCCAGGCAGCAGGTGCAGGAGGCTGGGCAGAGCTCCCACACTGCTTTTTTCTCACTGCTCCTGTGATTGGTTTCCTCTTCTCTGCCCACCACGAAACGCACACCCTAACCAGGGCCTGCCATGCCTGGGGCCTGGGATGTGGTAGGCACCAACAGCCGAACAGCCAGATGATGATTCACACTGCAGTACAGGCAGGTAGTGTCACAGCAGTGACCAGCGGTGCTGTCTGTGCCCTGATGGACAGGTCCCTCGGGGACTTCTGTCTACCCTGATGGTGCCCACACAGTCTCAAACTTGGAGATGAGGAGCTAAGGCCAGAGGCCCAGGGCCTGGCCCAAAGTCCTGGGAAAGATCCAGCCTGGGCTGCACAGTGGAGGCCTCTGTGCCGAGATGTGCCCAGGACGGCTCTGGTCCAGGAGGGGAAGAGTGCATTCCTCCACCCCCATGGTCCATTTCCGTCAGATGTTGGCTTTCTCCAGGCCCTGAGCACTTGGCAGGGAGCTGAACTGCAGCTCCTGGAAGGCTGGGCAGGACAGGGACCTTGAAGGCCTCCTCTACGGGGCTGCTCGGGAGTGGGTGGGTACTCAGGCTGAGCACACCCCTCACCAGCCTATCCTGCAGTTTGAAGGCTGCAGCAAAGCCTTCTCGAGGCTGGAGAACCTGAAGATCCACCTGAGGAGCCACACGGGTGAGAAGCCGTACCTGTGCCAGCACCCAGGCTGCCAGAAGGCCTTTAGCAACTCCAGTGACCGCGCGAAGCATCAGCGCACACACCTGGACACGGTAGGCTGGGAACAGGTGGGGCAGTGAGGCACTCACACCCCAGCTATGCAGAACCAAGGTTGGCCTTAGGCCCTGCTGACAGCTGGGGTGGGGATTATAGCATGGGCTGGGCGTGTACTGCACACTACAGGACATATGACAGTATCCCTGCCTTCCTGTACTGGATAACGGAGCAGAGACAGGAGTGTCCCCATCTTCCAGCTGTACCTCTGGGCACTGCCCAATTTCCCAGGTCAGGGAATGCAACTCAGCAGGGCTCTGGGCTTTGGTCCTCTGGTTGGTGCAGGGGTCCTACACCAGACCCCAGCATCCTTGCCCCCCACCCCCATACCCTTTCCTGGGGCCTGTCTACCCACCCCTTCCTGGGAACGGACCAGAGCATCTCCAAGTCTGGTCTTTGCCCCTCATGAACTGTACTGAATTGAAGTGGGCAGTTTGGTAGATGCCAGCTTCCTGCTGCAGTGACCTGGGCTTCAGACGCCTGTACCTCCTTCCACTTTCCTTTGCTGGTTAGTGCCAGTCCCTGGCTCACCACAGCTCTGTCCCAGGGTTGGCCCAGGCCTTCCCTGGTATGCATAGAGATCTCATTGGTTACAGGACTTCTAGAACATCATTCCCATACTGGCCCTCCCACTAAGGACCCCAACCAACTTGAAGAGGAGAGAAAGAGGTTCTGGTCAGGGTCTGCTTGTGGCTATGCAGCTGGACAGTAGCATAGCAGACTCTGACCTAAGCCTCAGTCCAGCCTCTTAGGCCTTTGGGGGTGGAGCAGTGCCCTAGGAGGACTCAGCCTGTGCAATAAGAAATGAGTCTGCAGGCCAGACCACACCCAGGCCTTATGTCCAGGCCCCAGGCCTGCTTCTCTGCTCCTCTGCACATGTGTGGAGCTGGGAGGGCTGTCGAGTGGCCGTCCAGCCTAGCTTGTCCCATACAGAGATAGGTACACAAGCCCAAGGGGCCACTGACCATTCGGGCTAAGCTGCAAGCCACAAAACAGCAGAGGTCAGACCTGGAGGGACCTTTAGAGGTCTTTCTGGTCCAAGTTCTTTATTTTATAGCTGAGAAGGCAGACACAGTAAGGGCAGGGTTGGGGTGCTTAGAAAAGAGCAAAGAACTAGTGGAGCCAGGCCACACCCTGAGCTGGACCTGCTATGGCCTCCCTCACCTCTACAGTACCAAACTGTCATCCTGGTTTTATTCTGGTGACAGCCCAAGGTGTAGGGGCCTTGATTTCCATTTTATAAATCCAGAAACCGAAGCTCAGGAAGACTTGAGTCATTTGCCTGTCTCAGGGAGGCAGTACTGGGCCGCACACCTGGAGCTGCCTGACTCTCCAAGTTTGGGGCTGTGCTCCCTGAACTCCACTCCTCTCCACGTCTAACTGCACTGTGCGAGGCTCCAGGGAGATGCAGAGTGAATGGTGGTTCTGTTAAATGCCCCACCCTCTCATCTCCTCAGCCCTGGCCAGGGGAGAGCCCTAGTTGTGTCTCCTGGAGGCCATGCAGCCTCTGGCCTTCTCCCTGCCTCCCAGATCTAGGGAACATGGGGCCCCAGGGGTCCCCTGTCTGGTGGGACCTATGTGGGATGCAGCACCAAGGCTTAAGCACGGCAGGCCCAGGATGAGCCCACGGCTACCTAGGCCTTCATCTCCCAAGGTACCTGGGAAGGCGTGGCCAGCAACACCAACACCCACCCCTTGTCGGCTCCGTGGGTCAGCCATGTCCCCAGCTCCCCTGACATCAGAACAGGTGCTTTACACAGGGAGGCAAGTGTCTCTGGACACACTGGCTCTAATGCTGACTCTGCCACCTTGATTCCAAGGCCGAGGGAAAGCTACCTCACCTCCCTGGGCCTCCGTTTCCTCAGAGTAAGACAGCTGTGTCTTTTTTTTTTTTTTTTTTTTTTTTTTTGGGACTGGGGTTCAAACTCACGACCTTGCACTTGCCCAGCAGGCACTTGTGCCTCGGAGCTATCTCCCCAGCTCCCAACAGCTGTGTCTTGAGAAGAAGGGGTCGGTCTGCATTGGCTGCCAGGCAGGTCTCACGTTCTCTGTAGTCTTCCTGTCCTGTCCCAGGTGTCCAGTGTGGGGCTGAATCCTGGCAGCCATGAGGCCCTCCAAGAACTTGCATAACCTACTCTCTCTCACTCTGGGCCTCAGGTTGCCACCAGCAAGAGGGTGACCCCTTCACTATTTCAGGGCAGTATCCTAGAAATTGGGAGTAAGATGAGTCTCCAGGGTGGGCATGGGACTCAGAGGACATCGTAGGCAGCCAGTGCTTACTTAGCATGGTACCGGCACTCACAGGCACCCCGGGAGAGAGCTATTCCTGGAGTACATGGCTGGGCTGCCCCTGCTTGGCTTACAAGCGGTGTGGGGACCCCATGGGCCTGGGGTTTGGTTGCTGGGTTAGGACCACAGGGTTTCCTGAGGGCTCTCGGGGGAGTTTGTCCTGAGGAATGTTCCATACACATCAAGCCCTGGAAAAACAAACACAGAGAGGAGCCTGGCTGCCCTGTTGCCGGGGGACGGCGCCTGCTACATGGAGCTGTTTGTTTGCTTTTAGACAAAAACGTGTGGATTAGTATCAGCGGCCCTAGGGTACAGAGCCTGGGCCAGCTCAGGGACAGGGTAGGACCATGGGGGAGAGGGAGTGTGTGTTGGGGGTTAGGACCTATGGGAAAGGAGCTGCATAGAAGAGGGTATGGATGTGTGTCAGTGAGGTAGATATGAGACTCTGGTGGCAGGTGGAGACAAGCCTCCCCTCCTGCCCTGCTGCCTTCTGTTGCCCTAGCCAAGCTTCTCACTCCTGTCTCTCTGTTTTTGCTTTCCTCCATTCTTTAACCTGGCAACCTTCCGGGGCAGCTCCAAGGTATGGTCATCTCTCTCTGCTTCCCTTCGCCTCAGGTCCCTGGGCCCCGGGCGCCTTTCCCTGTCACCCCTCTGCCTGGCAGGGGCAGAGTTGCCTGCCATTTGGGGATAGCTGCACCTGGTGTGTCTGACGGGACACGGCCATCCCAGAGATGTACTCTGAGAAGAACTAACTCCTGCACACATCTCCTGTCCCTGTCCCTAGCAGTTCCAGAAGGTAGAAAGTGCCCAGGGTCAGAACCATGTGATGTGTTCAGAAAGAGAAACCCCATGAACAGTGAGCCCCGTCGGCAGCCTCAGTCCCCAAGCTCATGGGAGGCCCTGGAAGTCAGAATGCAGCCAGGGCCCCAAGTGCCCTGAGACTTGGGATGAATCAGCGGCTTCCTCCCTGGTGGGAAGGACCCTGAGCAGACCAGCAACAGTAAGCTTCACCTGTGCAAGGGGCAGGATCCCCGGAGAGAGGGGACAATACAGTTGGGTGAGACAGGAGGACTGTGGGGAACAGGGATTGTAGACTAGCAGGGCCTGTCTCTGGGGTCCATCAGCGCCAGACAGGGCCTGTGTTCTAAGTTCCAGGAATCGAGGGAAGAGGAAGTTAGAGAGGACCCGAACCTGGCCAGCTGTGTGAACAAGCCCTCTGGGGGTACAGGTGGAGCCTGGGGTAGGAGTTCAGGCCCTGCGGATGGCCTGGGCTCCCCACTTCCCTCCTAGATGAGCAGTGAGGCAATGGGGAGGAAACAGCCCACTCCCTATGCGAAGGGCACAGCCCCCCCTACCCGCACCCCCCCCCCACTCTCCACCACCAGTTCCTTTCCGGCCTCCTGCACTTGTTGCCTGTGCCACCTGGATGTCCCTGCCAGCGGTGGCCAGCAGCTGTGCTGAGCCTATGCATGCATCCCAGTCCTGCGCTGCCCCCTTTCTTCCCCACACCTCCTGCTGTGCAGGGTAACCTCTCATGGCTTCCTCGCAGCTGTGTGGTACAAAGAGTACATTCTCCCTGCACCAGCTCAGCTGATCCCTCCATAGTATGGATCAGGGGACAGTGAGCCCTGGCTTCCAGGTCTGGCGCCACCCCTCCTTACCCCAGCAGGTTGCACAGGCACCAAGGTCTGGGAGGTGGCCCTCACTCACTGGCCTCTGTTCCGCTCTGGTGTTGCAGAAGCCGTATGCTTGCCAGATCCCTGGCTGCTCCAAGCGCTACACAGACCCCAGCTCCCTCCGCAAGCACGTGAAGGCTCACTCGGCCAAAGAGCAGCAGGTGCGCAAGAAGGTAAGCAGCCTCCTGACACACAGGCCAGGCCCACGCTCCCTCTTGGCATGCACCTGGGCCCACACCAGCAAATGCTGCCATCTGCTATTCGGCTCCCTGCCTGCCCCCCAGTCCCTGAGGGCCTGCTGCCCCAGCTCTCCCCTCCTCATGCCCACGGGACAGATATTCATCCACGCAGAATGACTGCCCCCAGCACCTCTCTCTCTCCTGACCCGCTTGCCACGGCTCAGATAGTAGGCACCGGTGCCCAGCCCCATGTGGGGCATTGAGGGTTCTGAACTGAGGAAACAGCACCTGCCTATGGGGAGAGGCAGACATCAAGTGCTTGGCCCACAGCCAAGAGAGGTGACAGTGGGAGTGTGTGTGGCTGGGGGCACAGATAAAGGGCTTTCACCTTTTCTGTGAAAGAAGTGGTCTCACGTGCCACAGAGGGCAGTGGCTGGGGCATGAGCTCAGCCACTTGTGAGGCTTGGTGACCCTGGAGTGGGTTCTTCGGCTTCTGTGCCTCATGTTCCCCTGCTGCGGGTTTGCAGGGCAGCAGAAGGCTTGCTTTACTGGGTGAGTTAGCACGCACTGAGGCTCTAGAGCTACTGTGCCCAGAGGATTTATGAAATGGGTGTGTGTCAGTCTAGTGGCAGCAAGCACCTGGGCAGGTGAGTTCTACACATAGGAGTGCTCCTGGAGCAGCAGCTGCAAGCAGTGTAACAGCACACCCCTGTCACTCACCAGCCTCCAAGTGAGGACCAACAGTGCCATCTCGGTGAGCCACCTAGCAGGGGAGGTCCTCCAGGCCATGTGGGGATAGGCTGGGGTGGCTCATGCCAGGCACCAGGGCACAGTTGGCACGGCGGCAGAGGGGCTGGCTAGGCAGGGGGACAGCAGACACCCAGGGCACACTCAAAGGCACCTTTGCCAGTGTGGAGTAACAGGGAGGCAGATTTAGAGAGAAAGTGAGCAGCGTGCCCTGCTTTGGAGCAGAACTATGTGAGCGGAGGGCGCTGGTCCTTGCAGGGGAGATGGGGCAGTGGCATAGGGCTGAGGCTCCAGCTGGGGGCATGCAGGGGCAGGGGGGCTGTGGCAGGGAGGTGTTGGCGTAAAGAGAGGTGCAGGGACTGGAGAGGACTAGTGGAAAGGCCTGCTACCTTGATCAGCTTGCTGGATGGAGCCATGTGGTGTCACCAGTCCAGCAAACATGAAAGCCTGTGGGTGTGAGGGCAGATAGCCGGATCTCAGGGTGGGGATGTGGGTCTGGGGTGCTGGGAGCAAGCCCACTTTAGAAGAGGGAAGTCTCTATCCCACAGCACAGGCTGGAAGCCCCTGGAAGTGCCAGTGCTGAGGAAGGATGGAGCCAGAGCACACATAGTGAGCTGATAAAAATTCTAACCCAGTATTCACCCCAGAGAGGCTCAGTGTTTCCCCAGATGCTCTGAGGCTCAACCACTGGGCTGGTGCTTCCCATACTGTGTCTCTTATAGTTCTCCCAAGGCCCTAGGCCTGGGCTCTATTTTTATTTCCATTTTAGAGAGGTGGAAACTGAGGCCCTTAATAACAAACCAGCCAAGTTGTGGAGCCCAGGAGTGACAGAACAAGAGTGCCACCCAGACCCACCTATCTGCTGCCTGAGCCCCTCATGCTTCTCTCAGAGGAGCAGCTCATTGGAGACAAGGAACAGCCCAGGCTTCAGTGGGCCAGGGCTGTGCACAAAGGAGACACCTGCCCCAAGCCCCCAGTGCCCAAAGACCTGGTTCCTGCCCTAGGTTTCCCAGGCCCCAGGCTTGGCTCCTGTGGGGCCCCAGAGACTTCCCACTAGTGTGTGTCCACTAAGGGCTATCGGAACGACTCTTGTCTCCGGGTAAAGTGACCCTTACAATGTGACATGTTCTTGGCAGCCCTGCTGTGCCTCAGAATTAGAAATGCTTTTCTCCCTCAATTCTCCTCTCTTGCTGTTCTAATTGCATCGACATTGTGGTCTCCAAGAGCATGCCTCGACCCCTTCTGCCAGGAACTTCATTTACATGGGAAACAGCTGCAGGCTTGGGGTGCTGGGAGCCTGACTTGAGCCCACATGCCTTTTGCAGCCTGGCCCTGGGCCCTGGGCCCGAGGATGCCAGAACCTGTGGGACTGACCTCCAGCTACCCAGGCCCATCATGTCCTAGATACAGTGAGCACTTGGAGGGGACAGGTGTGAGGCTGCCAGCTGTGACTGCCCAGCTGTGACTGCCCAGCTGTGGGGCTCCCCTCCTTTCCCCATCTCCAGCTCCCCACTCCAGCAGGTGCCTGGCCCTGGGCACCCTCATCCTCCAGTGTTCTGCCCTTGTCTAGAAGGTGAAGATGTTCCCAGGTGCCTATTCTTGGGGGTAGCCAGGGATGTTGGTCCAAGGTTAGCATGGGTGATGGCACCTCTGGCCCTGGCATACCTAGGCAACTGATCCATGTGAACGATGGGTACAGTGGTGGGAGCCCAGCTAGCCCTTTCACCTCACTGCTCAGAGCAAATGGACAGAGTATGGTCAAGGCTGTGGATTATGGCAGGGCAGAGGAAAGCCAGAATGGTTGGTGATCTGCCCTGCATCCCTTGGGGTATAAGAGATGAGATGGGCCTCAAACCCAGCCACTCTGCGCAGCTCTGGGCTCTTTCTGATGCCCCTCATACTCAAAAAAGAAGAGCCTTGGGGGCAGGACAGACACCATGTCAGACAATGTACACCCCAGGCACCTCCAGCAACCTTGAGGAGCGGCCATGGCTGCACATGGGCACCTCCCTTCACCTGTGCCCTGCAGTCTTGGGGCTCGCCAACCCCTCTGAGAGATGTAGGCCTTGACACCCATGTGGGAAGCCCCCTTGTCTTTTCCCCGCTTCCCTCAGAGGCAGAGGGTGGCCCCTTCTTCTGGCACCCCTGCTTTCCCACATAGGGATACTTCTTCAGTCAAGTTCTTAACTGGCACATGGTACCTTGGCTTCTGCTGCCCAGAGACCTGGGCTAACGTGATCTCTATGTCCACCATTAGCCTAGTTTACTAATGAGAAACTGAGGTGCAGTATGAGGGTCTTACCCTGACCCATAAATGAGGGGGGCTTTACAGCAGGTGACCTTTTGCTGACCCCCTCCCTCTGCTTGCTCCCCAGTTGCATGCCAGCCCTGACACGGAGACGGATGTCCTCACGGAGTGCCTAGCTCTGCAGCAGCTCCATGCTTCTGCACAGCTGGCTACAGGCGATGGGAAGGGTGGATGCCTAGGCCAGGAGCTGCACCCAGGTATGTGTGTGTGTCCTGGGGAGGACAGTGACCCTTCTGTGCTTGCAGGCCACCCTCTCCTTTGGCTTTTGCTGTCCTTCTTCTTTGCTGGCTTCGATCTGTCTTCTTTCTGAGCTCAGTTAATGGTGGGTGGAATGTCCATGACTCTATGGCTCTGCGTTGCCCCTGAGGGAGGCCCTGGCTCCTCTCGGCCTCCCAAGCCTTGGGGTCTGGGCCTCTAGCAGCCTCTTACCCAACTTTACACACTGTTCCTTATGTACCTCTGTGCTCTGGCCCCCACAGCTCTGCCTCCCCAGCCCATCCTGCCTGCACCAGGACACCAGGGCAGTCCCACCCCACCTCCAGGAAGTCCCTCTAGGCTGCCTGCAGCCCCAGTGCTGAGCGCTTTGGGCTCTCTGCCATCTGTGTCCTCCACTAGAGTCTGCCTGAGCACCTCAAGGATCACCTCCTTACAGAGTCACCCACACCCAGCTGAAGAGCTGTGCAGAGCCAGGACAAGGAACTTACAGTCTGCTCCAGCTGCTGGAAAGTGGGACTGCACCCCAGGGCGCAGTCAGGTTCCTCCTCTGCCTTCCTGCTGGGTGCCTGCAGCAAGGAGCTGCCTTCAAGAAGTGCCTGGCATCCAGCCTCCCCTTGGGTCCTGTGTCAGCCCCAGTACAAGTCTGGCACCCTGGTCCTTCAAACATGTTACTAAAGTCTGTGGGTGGCCCAGAGAATGGGCTTCCTGAGCCCCAAGTTGTGTAGCCCCATCCAGCCCAGCTCAGAGCCTGCGGTCCAGCTGAGGCGAGGCCACCTGTCTGGCCCTCCCACAGCCACATGTGGGCCATCCAGGTCCTGGGCCACGGCTGGAATGCCTAGCTTCACTGCTGAAACACAACCCAAAGAAGAGCATCCTGGCTCACAGAACTGAGCTCCCCACCCAAGGAAACCTCAACATCAGAGATCTCTGCCACTTTCCAGACTTCTTAATATTCCACTTATCTATTTTTAATTTTTTTAAAAAAAATTATCCATTTATTACAGGGTCTCACTACACAGTTTAGATCTGTAGTGATCTTCCTGTCCCAGTGCTGGGATTACAGGTGTGTGCCACCAGGCCCAGGTTCAGGGCCAATGTAGCATGCACGCCCTAGGTTTTGGGACCAGCATAGCATGCAGTATCAAGGATTAAACCTGGGTTCTTGCACTTGCCAGGCAGGCATTTAGACCACTGAGCTATCTCCCCACACCTCCAAATATTGAAAGCTTCTCTTATTTTCTAATTTTATTCTTTCCCGGCAACACTGAAATAGCAACAGATTTAAAATCCTCTCAAAGCCTTTGCTGAGCTTGAGAAGAACAGGCTTTTACCCTTTTTTCAGTCCACCAAGAAAGAGCACCCCAGGAGTAGACACCATGGAGGATGGACCCCACTGCCCACAGCTAGGGACCCCTCAGCCAGAGAGTGCTGTGCATAAGGTCAGAATTCCAATAGGATGGGGCTGGGACCAGGAAGGGTCAGCCAGGGGTCAGGGCCTTGCAGTGCCAGGCTCTGACTATTCGCTGCCCCCAACTGAGGACTTCAAGGCTGCTGAACAATAGGGGAAAGAGGGCTGCCCTGGGGCTGAGCCCCACTGCCCAGATCTAGGCCTTTGGACAAGTGACACCGGGCAGGGGGAGGACCAACCCAAGCTCACGCAGAGCAGTCAGCAGCAGGTCTGAGTTAGAAGCCTGTTTCTCTCCCAGGTGCAGCCCAGGGTTGGCCCAGGGCATGGGCAGGGCCAGCAGTCACCTGGGCTGGTTCCTTAACCCACCTGGTGCATTCACCCTGCAAGACCTGCTGCAGATCAGAAACCAGGTCCCCTGGGACAGCATCATGGGAGATGGGCCTGTTTTGAGCCTCTATTTACCTCCCAAACCTGCTGCATCCCAGGAGTTATCTGGGGCCTATACCCTAGAAGAGTTAGGGAATGGCAGAGGTCGGCCCTGAACCAGGCCACCTGCTATAGGCTGTGTTCCTCACTGAGTAGTCAGTTGCTCACTGCTGCCGCTTCCTGCCCATGTGTCCCTGTGGCCACTTCCATAGCAGCAGGAAGGGAAGGACCAGCTAGGCAAAGCCAGGGCTCCTGAGCTCCCTGAGCACAAGGCCATAAGTCCTTTTGCAGGCTACTCAGCGGACAGCTGTGGCACAGTTGGGAACAGATGTTAGGGCCAGAGGTTAAGCACTCATGGCTGATGATTGATGCTGCTGCTTTGCAGTCTGGAGTGGTGCATTTTGGTGGGGCGCCGGGCAGGCCTGGGGTCTCCACTCTCTGGGCCCCTCTCTGTCCAGTGACTCATCTCCACCCACTGTCGACGCATGTGCTCAGCCTCTGTAATCATACCGGTCACTGTCGTGTGTCCACTGCCCACTGTGTAGACAGGGACCTGGGCCAGGGCAGAGACAAAGGCAGGGCACAAGGTCCAAGGAACTCAGGACAGAAGCCTCCAGAGCAGAAGGGTGAAGGCGAGAGGACTGACTACAGAGGTGCCATTCACTGTCACTGTGCACAAGCTCACTCATCCGCCTAGAGGAGGCCTGTCCCCAGCAGACCCAGGAAACAGGGCGGGAAGCCAGGACAGGAGCAGTGTGGCAGCAGGAGAGGAGGCGAGATTTACCAGGCTCCAGGCCAGCTTGTTCACAGTGGCAGGTGAGGGGTGCTGCAGAGAGTGGCAGTGGCACAAACTAAGCATCCTGGGCCCTGCTGCCTCCAGGTGTCCCCAGACCAAGCTGGGGAGCAGCAGGGGTAATGACAGTTCAGAAGTCCTGGATAAGGAGGGACGGTGGGGGTGGACAGTGCTCATAACGCACCCGGGCCCACCCACTGCAGCCTGGGCCAGGACGAAGGCTCGGGTGCGAGGTGCTGGTCACAGCTTCCCTGGAGCCCACCTTGGCTCCCTGCGTGGAGCTGTCCATTCCACAGCGCACCGGCCTGTGACTGCCTGTGTGTGTCTTGGGCAAGGCATTCCTCCTGCTGAGATTTGGTTTCTGTGACTTAAAGCGAGGCCTTATCTTCCCCAGCAACAAGGATAGAGATGTTGGACTCTGCACTTGGCACCTACGTGGTAACTAGCACTGCTGCCACCTTGGAGTGGGCTTTGCCTGTGCGAGAAAGCTGTAGGGTCCGTCTCCCCCGTGCCCTTGGTTGGTGGCATCTCGGCATAAAGGCCAGGAAGCACATTGCCCTCCCTGGCCACAGTCCCCCCACAGCCTGTCGCTGGCCCCTGTAGTGCTTTCCTATGCTGCCTGCCCTGCTGCCCTGGACAGAGCTAAGCATGCGGCAGCCACCCAGCTGTGCTGGGCTCCAGGACTGCAGGTGCAGAGGGGAATCATATCCTCACAGTGCCCGGAAAGAGGCCCTGCAGTGCTGGCTTCTTCATGCTCCTCTCGGGCCAGTAACCCCCAAGGACCAGCTGATACTTGACTGGCCACCAAGGTGCCAGTGCAGCACCAAGTGTCCAGGGTCACCAGGGTATCACATTGACCCATTGATTTCAGAAAAACAATGTCAGATTCAGTGCCAACAAGTGTAGCTGGATTTCAGGATGAGTTACAAAGCGTGGCCCTGCTTTCTTTTCAGATCAAATAGGAAGTTTTAGAAACTTGTGACCCTGTGTGAGCCTCTCTCAGAGTAGGGCTTCCCTCCTTTTCTAACTAGAGTCCTTTGTGAATGCATCTCAGTAGTTCTCAAACCCTCAGGCCTCAGGACACCCTGTTTTATTAGCCCATCTGCCTTAACAAGGGGTAGAGGTGATGAACGGTGATGGCACCCTTCAAGTGTCTCCTATAGGTTGAGTCTAAGACTAGATAGACTACATCGTGCTCTTATGTGGGGTCCTTTGTGCTGTAGAGCCATCCATGGCAGCCCTTTGCAGAGGTCTCCCAGGTCAGCTGGCCCAGGCCAGCTCAGTAATGATCCCATCTGGAACCTTTCACAGTGGACACTTAGGCTCTTCTCACTCACCTCTGAAGGAGGATCATTCTTTCCATCCGAAGGCACCCCACACTGTCTTGTAGCTGTGTTAGAAGGTTTTGCTGAGTGCTGAACTGCTTCTGCTTCTGTCAAGCTTCCCTGTGTTCTTGGGTTTCTGTCTGCTTGCAGGGATATTCTGAACAGTCCTTCACATTTCCAGAACAGCATCGTTGAGGTCTGGGGCAGCCTGCTCTGCGCAAGCCTCTGCCATACCACACAATCCTCGTCTGTCCCCAGGGTGTCCCTGGCCTACACCCAGCTCTTGAGCCAGAGTGGGACCAGCACCTCCCTAGTTTGAGTCCCTAATCTCCCAACACAGCCTTTTCCTTCCAACACAGTCATTTGCCTGCTTGTCATTTTATCCCCATAACTTGGAACGTGTATCTCTGGGCTGTTCACAGCTACCCCGAGACAATGGCCAGAGCCCGGTGACCTCACATGTCCCCCACAGGTGTATACCCTGGCTCCAGCACCCCTCACAATGGGCTCGCCTCCAGCCTCCTGCTCCCCACCCATGACGTCCCTTCCAGGCACCACCCACTGGATGCCACCGCCAGTTCTCAGCACAACCTGCTCCCTCTGTCGACAGCTGAAAGCACCAGGGATGGGTATGTACCCTGAGCCTGTCCTGGGGGCACAGGAGTTATGGGTGCAAGAAGTGGGCAAGGGCATGTGGTCTGTGCTCCCGGGTCCCCCAGGGATCGAACTCAGGACCTTGCACTTGGCAGGCAGGCACTTGTGGCCCTGGGCTATCTCCCTGGCCCCAAGGGTCCCTTGATCCTGAAGGTCGCCGACCTTTATGGAGTGCTGGGCATCCCTAGCAGCCCTGTGCTCTGTCCCTCTCTGTGCATGATGGCACCAGGGAGCAAACCTGCAAGGTAGGCAGTGTAGGCAAGGTAGGCAGCACCCTGCTGGGTGCCCCTCATGCTGGGACCTCACATGTGTTATGCCTACCCAGCCTCCTCGGGAGCCACCCTGGGACGGCTGCTAGGCTCTAGCCTTGCACTGGGACTACTGGGACCTTGGCCCTGGCTGCAGTGTCCCTGTGCTAAGGCTGCCTCTCCGTGCATCATCGTGGTTCCAGTGTCTCCACCACTGTCTAGGGCTGGTGGAGGTAGATGAACAAACGCTGGCTGCCAAGAGCTGGAACAGAGCAGAGGGCAGCCCCATTTACCCTTCCTCCTCCTAGCTTGCTTGTCTCCCACAGTCCCCCCAGGCTACAGCCTCAGCCAGTGTGTACCTGGTACCATTGCCAACCTGGCTCTTCCTCCTGTTCACCCACCTGCTCCTCCCAAGTCCTGGGTCGGGGCAGGCCTATGTTCAGGGGCAGGTGCTCTATTTCCAAGGGAGAAAGTGGGGTTGGGGGAGTCTGCAGGGACCTATGGGGTGGGGCTGGGAGACTCAGTCGGAGTTGGGGAGTAGACAGGCCAAGGAAGGGACCACAAGGGCAAGGGCTGGCATGGTGACAGCTGCTGTGCTGGCATAGTAAGGTCACCGGGGCCTGACTGTGTTGCCCAGGATAGGCGCAGGCCTGCCTGCATCGGGTTTGGGGAGGAGGGTGTGCTGACCCACAGGATAAGGCTGGGCTGTCAGGGACAGGATGGAATTCCGGGTGCAGGACAGATGCCTGAGCCAGGGCAGGTGGGATCTGAAGACCCCATCTAGGCAGGGACAGGAGGGACATCAAGGATGCATACACCCTAGGGCTCCATGGAGCTGGGAAAGACTGGCTGTGTGAGCAGAGGTGGCCTGAAAATCAGAGCCTCAAGCCTGTTTTTTCCTCCTAGAGGCATTAAATGCGCTCTAGGAACATGCGGATCATTGGCTACCCAGGCCTGGGGCCACATAGCTCCCCTGGGTCAGGTTTTTTGACGTGGCCCAACCCCTGCTCAGGCTACCTGCTCACCACACATCCCCAGGCAGAAGAAAATAAACCATTCAGCCCTTGCAGCCTGGCCTGCCCTCTCTGCTTGCCTCATTCACCACCTGCCTGCCGCCTGCCTGCGTAAGTGCCTGTCAGGAATTCCCTTCGTGAGTGAGAGGCAGAGCGATGACAGCGTGGAACCCCATCTGCCTGCCTGCCTGCCTGCCTGCCTGCCTGCCTGCCTGCCTGCCTGCCTGCCTGCCTGCCTGCCTTCCCCTGCCCTTGGAGCAGCCAGGCCCAGTCCTCGGACTGCAGGCTCAAGCCTTTGGGCCTGCCACAGGTCTCAGGCTCAGCTGAATGGGTTTTTTCCGTCCAAGGAAAAGTGGGGGTGGGAAGGGCCTCCAGCCTTCCCTTCCTGCCAAAGTCAACAGGGAACAGCCGCAAGGCTCCCTAGTGGTTTGCTGGGACATTTAAATAGCTTGACAGAATTATCTGATTCTCTCAGAAATATGCTAAAAGGGCCTGACTTCATGACTAAATATATTTACCCTGGCTCAGGGAGACTCAGATTAGGGCAGACTTTTCCCCGCAGCCCAGTGCGAGGTACCCAGCCCCCATCTGCCAGGCCAGGAAGGTTCTGGGTTTGGTCTTGTGGTCCCAGAGCTGGTGTGGGTAGTGCTCAGGGTCAGCAGCAGGATTGTGAAGAGGCTGCAGGTGAGCCAGTTGGCATAGCCACAGGGCAGCCAGTGGGTCTGCTGCGGGCAGGCAGGTCTTCACTCCACTGCCTATGGAGGTAGCAGATGTGAGTTTAGGGCCAGGTTGAGACAGGAAGGACTAATTTGAAAATGCATGTTTTCTGCCCTTCAGATGGAGTTCTCCCTCATCCTGCCCCACCATCTGTCCATCTCTGGGGCTTGGAAGTGAGCAACTCGGGAGCTCATCTGTCCTATCTGTTGGTTGCCTTGTGCTGGTCTCATGGTCCCTTCAGGAGCCAGGCAGAGCCAGGCCCTGGGCACCCCGATAGTGCAGACACAGTGTCAGCCCCTGGAGATCACAGGCCCAAGAGAAAGAGGCCCACTCTCCTGGCTGGAAAATTGACCAGGAGCACACAGCACTCCACAGTTTCTAGTGCACAGGGACAGAGGCCAGAAAGCACGAAAGACCATGAGACATGCTGAGGACTCAGGCCATGAACTTAAGAAAGGGGCATATGAGTACTCAGCTGAGCACCCAGTGCAGAGGCCCCTCCCTTCCCTCAGTAACAAGGTTCTGGGCATATGGATGGTGACAGTGACCACAGGATATCCAGGCCAGTAGGAGCAGGACTGCAGTAGGGCCTCCGCCATACCATGTCAGAGCCCTGATTCCCGGAGCAAGGTGCTGACCCACACCTTCAGCACTCACAGAGGTGACATGAAGAGCAAGAGTGTTGGCCAGGCTTGACAAGGCCACCTGGAGCTGAGACATGGCAGCTGCACTCTTTTGGCATTAATAGTCGAATGAGGCCTTGTTCCCTTCTTGTGCCTATGTGCAGCCCTTGACAGGCCTGGTTGGCCTGGTCCCAGGAGCCTCCAAGCAGGTCTCTATGGTTGGGACCCACAGCTTAGGGAGTCCTGGGGAGGACCTGGTCTTAAGTGCCAGGCAGCCCAGCAAAATTGCCACAGCAGGGCACCAGCACAGCTCTCGGCTCTATGGTCCATCCAGAACAAGAGTGAGACCATACACCCTGGCCTGCATGTGTTGTACTCTGTGTGTGTGTGAAGGTGTTGGGCTCCTCATCCCAGGGAGTATGCAAGTAAAGGTGGAGAGGGCAGAGGTCCCTCAGAGTGCACTGTGCCTGAGAAGAAAAGGCCAATGTGGGCCTCAAGTTGTCTTGCTTTCCTTCCACTCAGTAATGATGACCAATGGAGTGGCTATGAATAGGGCTGGGAGCTTTATCTGCTCTGCTTTAATTTCACCCTCACCATAACCTATGAGGTCAGGGTGTGTAGCCAGGAGTACAGTGGGCAACCCTGGTTTTCTGATCTGCAGAAAGACCCTAAGAATGCATCTCAGGGCACAGCGGAGGGATGGCAGGGGTTCAGTGCACCTGACCTGGGCTGTGGTTCTGCTGTCAGCATCTCCTGCCCCAAGGCATAGCCTCCAGGTGGCCTGCACGTCACACCCAGTGTGACAGAGCCAGACACCCAGACAGAACTTGGCAGTTAGCTCTAACTCTTGGTGTCCAGCAGGAAGCCTAATGCCTGCACACACCCTTGAAATCCAGCCTGAATTTGAGAAGCAGAAGCTCTGCTCCCCATCAGTTTTGAATTAGCACCCTGGGTCCCACCTGGCCCTTCTGATGTCTGTTCCTCCCCAGGTTGGGGTCTGGCCTCCTGTCACCCGTGCTCAGCCCACTGAAGGGGCTCAGGCCACCACCAGCGCCCTCCCAGAGTCGATCTCCAGGGGCCCAGCCCTTCTCCACGTTGCCCAGCAAGCCACCCTATACCCCCTTCCAGAGCCCCCCACCCCCGCCACTGCCCAGCCCACAAGGTAAGGCCTGGCCATGTCTGTGCTGTCATCCTAAGCCAAGGGGTGACACAAGCCTGGGGGAGACAAGTGGGTTCTCAGGGATTGGCAGCCTGGGATACAAGGACCATGCTGTGGAAACTGGGGCAAGGTGACCTGAAAGACCCCGTGTGGAGCTGCATGGAATGCTACACCCTTGTAATCCCAGCACTCTGGGAGACCGAAGCAGGAGGATCGCAAGCTCAAACCCCACCTGGGAAATTTAGCAAGACTTCTGTCTCAAAATAAAAATATTCTGGGAATGTAGCCCAGCGTGAAGGCCCGGGGTTCAATCCCTAAAAAAGGATTTAAAAAGAAAAAAACAAAAACAAAAAACAAGCTAGCCAGGGCACCGGTTCTAATAGCGAGGAGCCACGAGGAATCTGTTCTGTCCACAGGCAGCAAGGGTTTTCCTGTATCACAGCCACCTCTCAGCTAGGGGCCAACACCTGAGCTGGGATGGAAGCCCAGGGCAGTACCTAGGCCAGACAGCACTGGGGGCAGCGGAGTGCAGGGCGCTGGACCTGCCCACCCTGACAGCCTCTGTCCCCTCACCCACAGGCTACCAAGGCAGCTTCCACTCCATCCAGAACTGCTTCCCCTACAGCGACTGCTACCGGAGCAGCGAGCCAGTGGCCGGCAGGACTGGGCTGAGCAGGGAGGTTCCTGGGTTCACCCCACTGCGACCCAATAGCTACCCCAGCCTCGGTGCACCTTTACCTGCTGCAGGTGAGGGGGCTTTGTGCACATTGTCCCACATCCCTCGGACAGTCTCAAGGGATTGTTGTGAAGTCAAGGTGAGAGAAAGAAGGCTTAGATATCTACTCAGTGAGGGCTCAGGAAATACTGGTTCTGGTTTGGGGGTTTCTAGTGGCTGGTGGGGGAGGAGAGTTCTTCTGCAGGAAGGGAGGGGTCTGAACCCTACATTCTGCCCCACTCCAGTGTTGGGGTTGGGCTGTCTGGACCAGCCCCACACAATGCCCCAGCGGGACAGTCCCACTGACGGCAGGAGTTGGGAGGACAGGACAGAGCCCCTGCCACCACCAGCCTGACCCTTGCCACCTGTCCACAGGCTATGAGGCCCCGTGCCCCACAGTGCTGCCCCCACAGTCATCTGAAGATGTGCCCGGTGGCCCTGAGGACTGCAGCTTCTTCCCTAACGGCTCTTTTGACCACTGTCTGAGCCACATCCCCTCCATCTACACAGACACCTGAAGGAGGGCAGCCCCTGCCAGCCAGCACCCAGCTCTATGTCACCCTTGCTGGGGTTCTCCCATCTCTGTCCCAGGCTGGTCCAGCCAGGCTGCCACATGGGGCTGAGCTCAGTGGCTCCTGCCAGGGACCACAGCCATGGGACAGGACCCTGGTTATGTCTTCCTATTTCTTGCCTATGGTTTCAGAATCACAGACCTCGTGTATATAAAGTGTATGGAATGTGTTTCCCATTCCTCTGCCAGTTTTATATTTTTGTTTTACAAGAGAAACATTAAAAACTGGAAACAAGCTGTGCAGGCCTGCTTGTGCTTGAGCCTACAGGACACAACCAGGAGGCTCCCACCCAGTTCAGTGGGGTATGCAGTGGGAGCCAAGGCTGGGGCTTGTGGGGGTGCCTGTGGAACCTGGCGGGTTTCAGCCATGGGGATGGAACCCATGTCACTATCACCCCATGCCAGTCACAGGCAGCACTGCCAAGCAAGGACAGACCCTTGGCGTCAGGATGGTTTGGGACCAGAGTCAGGTTCAGGCCCTGACCCCGCCCTATGGGGCTCCTGACCTCCACCCAGGCTCTCCTTGCCTCCCTCGCCCATGCCCAGTGATTTATGGAACACATTAGGCCATGGCAAAATTCCTTTAACAAGGACGCTCAGGAATCAGCGCTGCATGTCATTGTGAACACTTAATCCAGTCCAGATAAGCAGAATTAGGCCATACAATGAGGACATATTTCTGTTAATAATGCAAAGGGCTGAGCCCCAAGCAGAACACACAAGGAGCTGGCAGTTGGATGCCATTGAATTTCAGGGAGCAGAGAAGGAGTCAAAGACAGAGAGACGAAGACAGCAGACTGACAGACCGCAGGGGCTGAGGGGCTGTGTGCCTGAGCCCTGCATATGGACTCCTGTCTCCGTGCGACTCCTCCTCACCCCCAAGGACTGTTCTTCTCCTCTTAGCTCACTCAAGAGGCCCCTTGAGGGCCAGGGCAGCCTTCGGGGTCATCCAAGCTTTCCTGATGGCCATTTAGAGACCGGCAAGGCCACTGTGCCGTGCCAGGGCCTCTGCAGCCACCATGAGCACAGGGTCCAGGTGCATGGTGAAGGCTCCCCTACCTGGCAAGGGGGTATGACTGCCACATGGGGAGAGCTGGGATGGGGGCAGGTGGAAAGCGCTGGCATTTCTCACTGTCCCTCAGGGTGCAGGACAGTGCCCAGGCCAACCAGGGCCGCTCTGCCCTTCTAGCATAGACTGTAGACAGCCTACATCCCAGCCTTGGTCACATCCAGGCTGAGGCCGTGCACAAGCAGACTCACACACTTGCACTCACAGAGCTTCTGCCATTTTTTCTCATGCTGAAACAGTGTATGTGAAAGTCCGCTTTCACAGAGGGCAGCTTCCCTCTCCCTAATGCTCCCATGTTACTGAGTGTATGAGTATGTGTGAGAGAGGCCAGGAATTGAAATGGGTTCACACTACATCCCTAGCCCTTTGTTTTCTTCTGTGACAGTCTCCCTAAGTTGCCTATGCTGGCCTTAATCTCACAGTCCTCCTGCCTCAGCTTCCCAGGTGCTGGTACTGCAGGCAGGAGCCCTCTCACCAAGTTTTCCCTCACCTGCCTTCCTCCCCAGCCCTCGTGGCCTAAGGCCTGTGATCTGCCCAAGGCAGTGTGTAGCCCAGATGGAAGAGGAGGATCCTAACTTGGAACTACAGCTCACACCTGCACTCTGGGAGGCCAGGGCAGAACTACAGGTTCCGTCCCAGCCTGGGGAAATTCATACATTTTCTGAAAATAAAAAAATGTGAAAGTGCTGGGATGCCACTGAAGGTGAAAGTACCAGGTTCAATTCCCAGTACCACCAAAGAACAGTGAAAAATAAAAAGAATCCTGGGAGGGTTCTGCTGAGAAAGACCTTCGGGGCAGTGTATCACTCCACATACCCTCCTGTTCTAGGCGCCCCCATCCCTGCTGGCCTTGGGGCCATAGTGTTCACAGGCACTCCCAGGGCCGCTGTCATTTAGAGACCGGCAAGGCCACTGTGCCTGGGAGTGACAGATACATTTACACCTCAGAAGCCCTCTCTATGGCAAAGACCTATATGGGACATGGAGCCCTTGGGTACCACCCTGGTTTTCTTTGTCACTGCTGCTACTGGTTTGTGGGGCAGCATTTGGTGCATGGCAGGTACTCGGTACCTGCATCCAGACTCCAAAGTGCCTGCTCTGTGGCCGGAGAGGAAAGTGGAATAAGGACTGTGAGTGACACCATCCATTCACCCGGGGACAGGGCTCCGGGGGGTGGGGCTCATGCTGGCCTCTGAGCAGCTGGCCGGTCAGTGACTGGCAGTGGTGAGCACAGGCTACGGGCCCCGCCCACAGGGTCTCCTCTTCGGTGCCTCCCAAACACTAGGAATCACATGCTTGCTGGCTTCCTGAGATGACAGCTTCACTGCCTCTCTTCCAGGGTAAGTGTTGGGACCATTTCACAGAAGAGAGAACTGAGGCTCAGGGAGGTGACCCTTCCCATGGAAGTCAGTGGAGCTAGGATGTGGAGCCAGGCCCTGGCGCCCTGTGCGCCACCTTCCCAGCCCCAAAGATCTGTGTGGACAGACAGCCTCCAGCAAAGACCCCTCACCTATAGGGGGAACCACCACACTTCTACAGGTCCTGATACACGCCACCTGGCTGGGAGTCGTGAGTTTCTAAGTGGCTGAGTCTCTGGGGGAAATGGTGGAGAAACTGCAACCTGCAGAGCCAAGGCTTTTCTCTTCAAGGACCGGGGCCACTGGATCCTGTGCATAGCTGCCCTGGTACCGAGCTGGGGTCAGGCCCAGCTGTTTTTTAAAAAATCATTCATTCAGGCCAGCAAGATGGTTCAGTGATCAAAAGCGCCTGCTTAGGAAAGCTTAGGCAACCCCAGGGACCGTAGTTCGATTCCTAGCACCACATGCTACGCCAGCACCACCCCCAGGGCAGGCTGAGCCAACCATGATAAAAATAAAATAAAATAAAATTCATTCATTCATTTGGTACAGGGTCTCACTACACAGCTTGGACTCATAGTGATCCTACTGTCTCTGCCTCCTACGGGTGTGTGCTACCACACCTGGTTTTGGTGGCACCCAGGACTGGCACAGCATGCAGGGATGGGAGAATCGAACCTGGGTTCCTTGTACTTGCCAGGCAGGTGCTTAGACCACCAAACTGTCTCCCCAACCCCTGGCCCAGCTACTTTCAGGGCAGAAAGTACCATTGCGGCTCAGGGCTCATTGGATTTGAAGGGAACTGGGGACGTGGAGGATCTGAACTGAAGCTGGCATCTGGGCTTCTATTCTCCATGCTCGTGTGAGTTTAGAATCTTCTAGAAAAGAATCTAAGCTGTGTAGGTTGGGTAAGTTTGGATTTTATTACTTGCTCAGTGGCCTGGGCAGGTTTAAGAGGCCAGGGTCTGTGAGTCTGAATCAATCTTTTTTTTTTTTTTTAAGAATTTTTTTTTTTTTTCTTGTTTCAGAACCTTTGTTTGTTTATTCACTCATTTTCATGGCTGGCTCTGCCCGCCCCGAGAGTAGGGCTGGCGCAGCATGTGGTGCCGGGGATCGAACCGCGGTCCCTGAAGCCTCCCAAGCTTTCCCAAGCAGGCGCTTTAGACCACTGAGCCATCCCGCCAGGCCCTCTGAATTAATCTTTACTCTGTCCTGTCAATCAGGGACCGTGTTGATGACCCCATGTCCCCAGTACTCAGCAAAAGGCCTGGCACATATGTTTAACAAATGTTTGAGTTAATTTTCAGGGACAAATAAGAGTACTGTGGGACAAGAGCCAGGCTGGGGAAGGTCTGTTAACCTCATACGTGAAGGTGCTAGCTGCCTGGACCACAGGTGACTCGGGAATTCTGGGCCCAGCCCCAAATCTCTTCAGGATGCTTTGGAGATTGGAAGCAGACTGCCTGGAGACTTGCAGGCAGGCTGGGACTCCAGGGCTGAAGCTGGAAGCAAATCTCAAAATTTATAAAAATCAGAGTCCTCTAAATAATATGGATGACTTGGGGAAAGAAGTGAGCTCTCTGTTCTTGGGGGTATGCAACAAAATCAGGCAGGAAATAGAAGCAGCCATGGCACTACGTGTAAAGACCTCAGGCCCAACTGGGACCCTGGGACAGCAGTTCTCTCACGGCTACAGCAGCAGCAGTGGCTTACCTCTTCCCCCTACCCCTTTCCTGTCCCTGACAGGGGCAAGGTGTCCTGGTGGTGAGTTATGTGTCCAAAGGGAAGGCAGGTAGGTGGCCATAGCTTGAGTTGCTGCCTGAACACCTTCCTTCCCAGGAAGGGCAGACCTCATGCCAGGGCACTCTGGACAGAAGGCCAGGTGGCCAGCTGGGGGTGTGTCCTGGTCTCTCTCTCCAAATTCCCCAAGTGAAGGCCACTTGCTAACCTGAGACAAGTCTGCAGGAGTGGAAGTCAGGCCCGGGCCCCAGCATGCCTCTAATACTATGGAAAATGGCTTCATACTCTGGGTCTGTTTCCTCTTATAAAGTGTGGACCACATCCCCAGCTCTCCAGGCTCCTGAAGAGTAAAGAACGCAGGCGGCCTGGCTGTCTGTTTGCAGGCTGCCGGGGGCTGTGTCAGGATGGCCTGGCTCCCGCTGCACTCTGCCCTCAGCCCCGCTCAAGGCTCCCTCAATGCCCATCTGCTTCCAACAGCAGACTGAGCAACTGGGCAGGGGAAGGGGAGAGAAATCAGAAGGGCGAACAGCAGTGGGCAAGGGCAGTGAGTGCTCTGAGCATAGAGGGGCTGAGGAGTTATGGGCTTCCCCGCCGCTCATCAAGTGGAGAGTGACAGAGGCTGGACTCATGGGTCCCCAGCCAGGACTGGGACTCCCACAGCCCCTCCAGGTCGTCAAGCTTCCCATGGCCTTTTTCTGTGGCCACCTCACTTCCTAATGTCAAGGAGTTCCCAAAGGAAGGGCCTAGCCCCCAAATCTGTGCAGCTTAGCACCTGGTATTCCATGCAGCATGGATGCCAGCAGGTTGGCAGGTGACTCCATGCGGCTATCAGGCCCCATCCTGGGAGGTATCCCCAACCCCTACATCCCAAACCAAAAGGTCTTTCAGTTTCACCCAACCCAGCCAAGAATGAAAAGGCCTTAATCCCCACTTACAGTAGCGGGGGAGGAGCTGAGGAAGGCCAAGGATACCCAAGCTAGACTGTCAGATGTCACAGTTGTTTCCTAAGGAGACTTTTATTTCATCCCCTTCTTTTTTTGCGGGGGTGGGGGAGCTCAGGCTGCCTTAAGGGTGGGGGTGGATACCCAAGTGCTATCCCCGGTGCATGACTGGGATTGCCTGCACAGATACTTAAACCACTGAGCTAACCCGAAAGCCCCCCTCATCCCCTTCTTATTTCCCTGTGGGTCTCTCAACCTGGGTTGATCAGTTTGTCAAATTGCCTCCAACTCATTCCTGGGCTCTACACAAGAAAACCTGATTATTCAGCCTAGCCTCACCGTGGTGGGGGGGGGGGTGGCACATAAATGGGCCCCACATGTGCCCTTGTCATATTACATGGATAAATGATACATGTCCACACACTCAGGATGAGGTCCTCTCCACGACCAAGGTAGCCTCTTCTGTCTTTGTTCAGCTTCTTTATGGGGAGACGACAATGTTCTAAAATTGATTGTGGGGGGGCCCAGCAGGATGGCTCAGTGGTCTAAAGCGCCTGCTTAGGAAAGCTTAGGCAGCTGCAGGGACCGCGGTTCGATCCCTGACACCACATGCTGCGCCAGCCCTGCCCTCAGGGCAGGCTGAGCCGGCCATAAAAATAAATAAATAAACAAACAAAAGTTCTGAAACAAGAAAAAAATAAAATATAAATAAATAAATAAAATTGACTGTGGGTCTGGGGAGATAGCTCAGCAGCTCGAGCGCCTGCCTGGCAAGCACAAGGTCCTGAGTTGGATCTCTGATACAAAAAATAAATAAATAAGTAAAATAAAACAAAATTGAAAAAACAAATAAATGAAACAAAATTGACTGTGATGAGGTCACACAGTCTGTGAACTTTGGAACCACTCTGCTGTTCACTTTAGACAGGTAGCTGACGCCGAATGCACATTGCATCCCAATAAATCTATTATTAAAGTCTGTGTGCTACATTTGTTGCTGCTAAGCTCTTAGGATGACAGGGCCCATGCAGTGTATATGGCTGCTCTGGCAATAGCGCCATGTGGCTAATCTATTTTCCTTCCCATTGGCAGTGCCTCTCTCTGTCCCTTGCTTTGTCCCATCAGAGACAAGTGGAAGCTCTGAGGATGCAGGTGGGAGGGGCTGAGAAGGATGGGGGACAGCCGCCCCAGAGTCTGCAGCTCTCCCCAGGGCAGCAGCTGGCACAGGGCGGGAGCCATGGAAGGAGTGCACCCCGAACTGGAACTCTGGCCCAGGGTGTGGCTGGCCATGCAGTCTGTGGACAGCAAGCACGGGCTGCACAAACCCCTGGCGAGTGTGAGACTCAAGCCCCAGTATGGGGAAGGTGGGGTGAGAGGTGAAGTGAAAAGAGGGACTCTGCAGAAAGGCACTGGCTGTATTCAGACTCGCTGTGCCCCCACAATCCCCAGTAGCCGAGGAACCCACCCCCTCCATCACCTGCACCCCCTGGGGCCCAGCAGGAAGAGGTTTTAAATTAAATGAGGTTTAAGGAGCTGAGTGGAGAACCCTGACCCAGAAGCACCAAGCAGCCAGGACAGGACCCCAGGACAGGGGCTTGGGGAGTCCTCTGGGGAAACAGGTCCCTAGCATGGGCATTTTCAGCCTGACTCTTATGCTGCCGCACCAGCAGAACACTCCAGCAAGGCCCACAGCTTGGCCCTCGGGTGGGCTTTGCAGAGCCTCCCTCTCAGCACAGGGTACCTGCCTGGGGCCACAGGTGCCAGAGCAGAAAAGGGGCCAGAGAGCAGCAGGCAGCCGAGCAAGGTGGGGCAAGCACAGACCCTAAGAGGAAGGCTTTACCAGGGCCAGAGGTGTCAGGGGCTCTGCTGGGGCCCTGGGAGGCATAAACAGGAAGACACCAACGAGAAGGTCTGAATACCAAGCTCTAGAAAGAGAGAAAAGAAAAAAGGAAGGAAGGGAAATCACCAAAGAAAGAACGCAAGAAAAATGCTCTGAACTGATGGACCCACCTCCAACGTGAGCAGGAGGCCATGGAGGGGGAAGGAAGCCCCACTCTCAGACGAGGGAGGCAAATGCCGCCCAGGTCCTCGGTGCAGCCCTGGGTAGGCAGGAGAAGCACAAGGCCTTAATAACTTTGAATGAAGGCAATTTCCAAACAGGAATCCTGTGCCCAGCTGAACTATTAAACAATAGTAAATATAGAATAAAGATCTCCTCAGATGTGTGAGAGTTAGCAAAAAAAAAAAAAAAAAAAAGTCATAGCCCTGTTGTAATCAGGGCTCTCAAAGGGAATAACTTAATACAGGACACATAACTTATATAATCATTTTGTAAGAGTCACCCAAGATCAAATGCAAAAGAGTACGGGAAATCTGTCTACACACTAGAGACCCAGAGAACCCAACCGAGGGCCTGGATCCTTCGGCAGGGTCCTGCATGAGTCCAGCCGAAGACCTAGAGCCCACAACAGTGCCCCCTACAAGTCCAGCTGGAGCCCTAGAGCCCAGGACAACGTCTCATCTTATGTAGGCCCATTTCACAGATGTGTGCTAGAAAGGCTCAAAGGTCAGTGGTGGAAGCTGGAAAGTCTGTGCCAGCGGGATGAAGAATCTGCACCAGAGCCAGAAGTGACATTCAGAGTAGGAACCACAGCTCCCCCAAAAAGCACCATAGTCATCCTCAGCAACAATTCAGCTGGGTGTTACAAACTAACAACCAGCTGTCAATTTACCATAGCCCCATCTTTCAAAAAGTTACTTGAAGTTGAGTAAAGGAAAGGAATACACCAGGAGCTGTCCCAAACAAAGAGCCAGTGGGGGGTGGGGGGGGAGCTGGTGCCACAAGAACAGAGGGAGCAGGAGCCCAGTCATCTGATGAGTGGACAGTGAGGGTGGGGTGCGTGGCACAGTCATCGGGAGATGGAAGAATTAGCAACAGGAACACAGGCACCTCAACACGTGGGCCATCAAGGCCATTACTTTATTAATCTAGAATATGCATTGAGGCAAAGTCCAATCAGAGGACTTGGATTCATAAATAATTGAATAGCTGTGATAACATAAATCTTCAAAACCAGAGCCTCCCAAGAGCCTGAGGAGAACAGCTGCCCCTCCAGAAGCCCCAGTACTGCCACAGGGGAGGACGGTCCATTCACCCCACTTGGGCAAGCAGGAGGGAGTGTGGCAGCTGTGTGCCTGTGCAGTGCCCCGTTTCCCCGGCTCAGCTCTGTCTCTCCGGTGCAGCTGGTGAGTCTAAACGCAGCTGCCCTGCAGAATGGAACTGGGGTTGTGGCTGGGTGGGATCATTTGAGGTCCCTTGGGTCTTGTAGGTCTTTTTTTTTTCTTGTTTCAGAACCTTTGTTTGTTTATTCACTCATCTTTATGGCCGGCTCAGCTCGCCCCGATGGCAGGGCTGGCGCAGCATGTGGTGCCGGGGATCGAACCTTGGTCCCTGAAGCCGCCCAAGCTTTCCCAAGCAGGCGCTTTAGACCACTGAGCCATCCCGCCGGGCCCCTTGTAGGTCTTTTGTTGATGTGTCTGTATTACTTTTTAGAAAAGTGAAAATTAATGTTCCACAGTTTACATAACCCCCCTTGGCGGTGAAGACTTGCCCAGACCTTAGCACAGCAGAATCCAGACAGAGGCGCTTCTGGATGAGACCCCTGCTACCAGGCTGCTCTCCAGGCCGGCAACGGAGCAGTGGCCGACCTAGGACAGCACTCCACTGAGCCACTAGGCCAGCAGGAGCAAACTCATGGCACATATGCTATTTATTTTGTCATCTTTTAAGACAAAAGATATTAATGTATGAGTTAGGTGTTTTTTCCTGAACTAAAACCTCAGCATTCATGTTCAGTTGCAGCACTGGCACTGTGTCACAAATAGGAGGGTTTGGGGCTGCAGCTTGGACGCTCATGTCTAACAGGTTCGCCGTCACTGGTCTAGAGGCACTTCTGCTCTGCCCTCCCACACTAGGATGGCTTTTAAAAGTTCAATCTAAGCCAGGTGTGGTGGTGTATACCTGTACTTCCATTACTCTGGGAGGCTGAGGCAGGAGGATTCCATGTCCAAGCCCAGCCTGAGCAACTTGGCAACTCAGCAACCTGTGTCAAAGAAAAAAAAATACTTCAAAGGGCTGGAGACAGGGTCAGTGAGATAGCTCAGTGGTCTAAAGTGCCTGCTTAGGCAAGCTTAGGCAACAGTAAGGACCATGGTTTTAATCCCCAGCACCACATGCTGCGCCGGACCACCCCCAGGGTGGGCTGAGCTGGTCATAACATAAATAAATAAAGTTTTCTTTAAAAAAAAAAAGGGCTGGATCTTACATATCTATGTCTGTTGATCTATACTGATTTGATGATGAAAATATGTAACGCAATCATTGTTACATTTTTCTTGTCTTGAAATTCTGTGCTATATGTACCCTTGTCACTGGGTTTTTTTTTTTTTTCTGCTATTTTCATTCTTAAAAAATAATAAACAAATTTTTTAAAAAAGGGCTGGAGCCATAGCCTGGTGTGAAGACCCTGGATTGAGTCCCCAGAGCAACACATGCACGTACACACACGCACGTGCGCACACACACACGCTTCCATCCATTTATCTTACAGCTGACACAGTGATGTAAGAGACTATATCCATGATTTGTGTTTATTTGATCCGAAAACTTTCACTTTGAAAGAGAAGGAGAAATCTGGAACTCTTCTCCCTGCCCTTGTGTGCCCAGGCCCCAAGGCAGTGGTGACAATTTCTGTAATATCCACCTACTCCATGCAGGCTTCCAGCCCACCTTTGATGTGACACCCAAGAATGAGGCCTGAGCCCTAGCTCTGAAACAGATCAGCCGCTCCCACCCCACCTCAGCTCCACCCCATGACCCTTCCCAAACCCAAACACCAGTAGGAGAATGTTTTGGGGCTGCAGTGTTTGGGGGTGCCAGACTGCTTGCAAGAGGTAGACTCATCAACCACAGGAACCCCCAAGCTAGGGGAGACCACTGTAAACAGGCCCCAGGCAAGTTTAGGAGCCTCACTAGGGCCTGGAGTACCCTCTTCCCTTCAGAGCCCCAGGCCCCCTCCACCCCTTTGTCCCCCAGGTTGCAGCCACCCCTTTGGCTCCTGCTTCCTGGCTTTGCCTCTGCTGTTACCCCACCTGCAACACAGCTCCTTCAGGGGGTGCACAGCCTGCTCATCCTGCATCCTGCTTCCGGCAGCACCTCTTCCCAGCCTGGGGCTTCTTTCAGGCTTCTTCCCAGGGTACTTCTTGAATGCAAGAAGAAAATGTGTTCTGCGCTGGACAGGCTGTGTCCTCTGTGGCAGCTGTATCTCACATTAGGGGGGCAGGTGTCTCACAACCCCACTTCAGAGCATTTGGGATTGCTACACCTGAAGCCATGCCCTGGGTTGCATCTGGGGTCAAGGCCCTTTCCTCCAGAGGTTCCTCTATCTGCAGCCCTGACCCCGAGGGCTCCTCCCTGGTCTTTCTACCCAGTAGGGAAGAAGCACAGCTCACCTGGCGCAGGCCCAGCAACCTCCCACAGGGAGATTTGCAGGCAGGTGACTTGAAATTGTCTGCTTCTTTGAGTCTCGGTTTCCTCACCAGCACAGGTAAGGTTGCTCTGACTTCCCCGAGGCTGCTGAGGCCTATGCCCGTGTACTCCAAAGCAACTTGATCCACGACCTCAAGACCGCCCTGGGTGGTAGGGCGGGCATTGAGAGGCGGGATGTGTGCAGGGAGACGGGGTCCTGGAGCCCAGCTCCCTGACCTCCCAACTTCACACACCCCTCCCTAGGACGACACCGCCGCTGTGCGGTGTATAACTAAGTCGAGAGCAATGGCGGGCCTTGCTCGGGCTGTGGAAGACCTGGGGCTTCAGCCGCAATACCTGCCTCCTCTCAAGGCAGACAGACCTGGCTCCCCGGAAGACTGGCAAACTACTTACTACCTTCTTGCTGCTGGTAGCCTTGGAAACAGCCTGCAGGCTGCGTGCAGATGATCCTCTTGGCTTGGGTCCTGGCGCCCTCTCGTGGTCGTTCTTCTGTTTTCCCACTAACCAGACTGAGGGCGGTGCTTGAAGTACTGGGCAAGAGACCAGGGGACAGATCACAGGGGCCTGTCCCTGCACTCCTGGATTCACCGAGCGCCCTGGAACAGGCTTCTGAACACAGCTGAACCTTAACGTCATACAATAACAGAGCAGAAGGAACCGCGGACATTCCTTCGCAGGAGAGGAGAGCTAGGGACCCTGGAGGGGACACGCCTGCCCAGCAGAGATATCCCTGAGAAAGGCAAGCCCTGCTCTCCAGACGTCCCTCCCTCCCGCCACCTGGCTGCCCACAGCTCCTGGCCTATCACCTCACTGTCCCCTCTGCAACCTCCTCAAAACCCAGCCTGCACAGCCAGACGGGATTGCAGACAGAGAGTGAGCCTTGCCTCGGGGCTGCCCAACCCTGGGTGCTTAAAGCCCCTTTCTCCTCCACATCCTCTTCCACTCAGCCTGCACAGATCCCCCAGGCCCAGAATGCCCAGGGACCAGAGCTCCTTGCAGCCACGGAGAACCTTTTTAACTTCCTTCTCTCCTGTTTCCCAGGCCATCAGCTATTAGCCTGGCCTCCTACTCCCCAAGTGCCATTGCTGGAACCATAGGACTGAGTCCCCGCGAGAACCATTTTTTAGCTTCTGTCCTCAGTGGCCTTCTCCCCTTTTCTCTCAGTGCTTGAAGGAGTCCTAGCTCACACACACACACACACACACACACACACACACACACACACACTCCCACCCTGTAAGCCCCTTCCTCACATTTCTGACCACACCTCACTTCATAGCTCAATTTTAAAAGATGTGTTGTAGTCAGTTGTGGTTGCACACACCTGTACTCCAACTTTTTGTGAAGCTGAGGGAGGTAGGAGGATCACAAGTTTGAGTACAGTCCGGACAACTTAGTGACTTAGCAGGACCCTGTTCCAAAACACAAAAGAAAACAGAATCTCAGGATACAGCTCCTGAAAAAAAGTTTCACTCCCTCGTTTTTCCCGCCTGCCTGCAGGCCTCACACATCCTCCTGGTTCTTAGTCCAGAGGTCGCTTTCCGTCCCACCCAGCCCATCAACCTGCACTCACCCACTCCACTGGAACTGCTGCAAGTTCACCGCCTGCTCCACCAGTCCCTGTCCCTCTCCCCAGATGGCTCCTCGCACAGATCTACCCTGGGGACCTTGGGCCAGGGCCACCCTCTGGAGGGGCAGAGTACCTGCCTGCTGTAGCAGCTTCTCAGTGACAGGAGGGTTCCTCAGACTCTGCACCTCAAACTTTCTCCTATGTTCCAGGCCCAAGATGTTACATACTAGGCCAGAAGTCAGAACGTTGACTGGCTCTGTGCTGGAAATTGCTCCTGCAGGGACCTGGACACACTGGAGTGACAGCTGGGTCACCAAAGCCCACTCAGCAGGGAGCACACTGGTCGTCTCTTCTGTTTATGCTGGGGTGAGTCTGCAGATATGACCCCAAACAGCCCTGACTGAGGCTGGGCTGGGCTGGGCACCTGAGGTTCCACAATGATCCTCTACTCCCAGGGGCCAGTGCAGAGTGGGTCATTCTCCAGGAACAGCCCCCAACTCTAGGTCACCCAACACTTCCCCTCTTAGCCCAGGGGGAATTTAATTTAATTCCTTAAAATGCAACTAAGCAAAGCTCGCACATGCCACTTGTTCTGCTGGATGATCTCTGTGTCCTTCCCAACTTTATGTCCCAAAGCCTGCCCTGTGAGGCTTTCCCTGTGTCTTCCAGCCTCTAGTCCCCAGAGGCCCCTGGCCACCTTCTACAATGGTAAGGGGTGGTCCTCCCTGTACTCACTCTGGTGGACTTGCTGCAAGCGCTTGTATGCATCCCTCCTGTATTGCATGAAGGGTGATGTTAGTTATCTCTGTTCTACAGATGGGGAATGGAGTCCTGTGTCCCAAGCCCAGCCAGAGCCAAGCCCCTGGGCAGCCGGGAAGCGCTTTCCCAGCACAGAGTGTACAAGCACATCACTCCAAGTCTGGTTTAAATGGAAACCAGCTCAGGCCCCCACCCGCACCCCATGCCCCGGATGGAGGCCCACACATCTCCTTTCATGCTGTTTATTCTTTTGAACAAATTGTGAGTTTTACAAGACATTCAAGGCCTCTGGTGGCAAACATATGTTCCCATGGCCAGAGTCGTGGTGCCTGCTGGGGTGGGGCTGTGAGCGCAGCTGGTGGCCACCCAGGCCCTGCTTACCATGCTAGGGGTGGGGGCATCCTGGAGGAGACTCAGTTCACTGCCCCCAGGCCACACTGGGTCCCCTCCTGGTGCAACACTCGTGAGAAGACCCCTCCTGCACCCCACAAAAGCCAGAGCCTCAGAGGAAAGGGCTGCTGGGGCATCGCTCAGCAGAGGAGTAGACAGGCTAGAGAGGAAAGTGGCTGCCCAAGTGCACCAGCTGGTGGAGAGGCCGGTGTGCTCCATCATCATGAGGCTACCCCCAGGTTGCAGAGTCTGTGGAAGAGCCTGGGGCTCTTGGAAACCGGGTTTGCATTCCCAGGCTTGTGCTGCACCTGCACTTGGGGCATCACTCCCTGTCCTAGCTGGTTTCTCCTGTGAGAACAATGGCACAGCCTAAGCTCTGCAGCCCTTTTGCCTCTGAGGGAAGAGCAGGTCCTGGCCCCAATCAGTTGTCAGCTTGTACCTCTTAGAATGGC
Organism: Myocastor coypus; assembly: GCA_004027025.1. Classification (NCBI taxonomy): domain Eukaryota; kingdom Metazoa; phylum Chordata; class Mammalia; order Rodentia; family Myocastoridae; genus Myocastor; species Myocastor coypus. Next base: position 46,807 of record PVJA010004130.1, on the reverse strand, counting down.
CCAGAGATAAGGCTCTTCGCTTGCTCCTGTATACTGATTTTGCAGCTTAGTACAGCACCTCTGTGGTCCAGTTGCCTTCAGAAAGGCCTAGCTCTGAACACATTAGGCTGGGGGGCAGGCACTGCAGATGTAAACCATGATGCTCACTCTCTAGTAGTTCTTTTTTTTTTTTTTTTTTGGCAAGACCGAGGTTCGAACTCATGACCTTGCACTTGCCAAGCAGGCATTCGTGCCACGGAGCTATCTCCCCAGCCCATCTCTAGTAGTTCTGTAAGCAGAATAGGATGGGGAGGGGGTGGGGAGGACAGAGAGGTTGAGGAGCCTCCTTGCCATGGCCTAGTTACTGGTTATGCGGTGGCATGGTGGGGGCCATGAGACCTTTGATTTGCTGTGCTGAACTTGGGGTGAGGGGCTGGCTGCTCCCAAACACACTGATCTATGATCTCCATAGACAGCATCCCAGGGCTGCTTTGTTCTCTGGCTTTCAGTTGGAGACCAGAGGGTAGGAAGAGATGGAACCAGAACTACCACCTCCAAAGTGACAGATACACAGCGTAACTGTAGTGAATGTCACTGAGCTAGGAGAAGGGCTTTCTTTGGATTTTGGAGGCTGCATAGACCACACTGTTGATGCAGGCTACCGTTTGGGATGGGTGGGCTCTACAGGAGATCCAGGCTAGGATGGCAGCTGCCTTCTGACCCAGCAGGTACAGCGAGGCGTGGCATATCCCGCAAGAACTGGGCGTGGGTGGGGTCCTTGGCGTGCTCTCTCTGGTTGCAGCCCAGGCTCTGAAGCTCAGATCCCACGTGTGCTCCCCCTCTAGGGGCACCTCTGCATTGGTTGGGAAAGGTGCTCAATCTAGCCACTGAGTCCTGGTATAGACTGACCCCTTGGCCATGGGCCCAGTAGCTGTGTGACCCAAGTGGATGTGGATGGTTGGATGACTTCCTGTTGTCCACTCAGCCTACACCCCACATGCTCTCCTGTCTTCCTTGCACTGTGACCCGGAGGCTGAGCCTTGGAACCTCTGGCTGCTGGTGCAGCCCGGCACAAAGGAGCTCCAGCTGCTGAGCAGAGGTGGGGGGAGGGAGCACATCTCGTCTCCAGCTCATTTCCTGCAGGATGTCTCTTGTCTCTTGATGGGAGGACACGGCTGGCTCACAGCAGGCCTCTGTACGGCTTCTCCCCAGGCTCCATGGAGCTTAGGGAGGCCGAGGGGTCCTGAGAACTTGGAAAGAATGAGACTGGAAAACTGGTGACAAGAGCTGGAATATACCTGGATCTCTAACGGCAGGGACAATGTGGAGAGGTCTCACCTTTCCCACTGCAGGGGAGGCTGGGGACTAGGAGAACAGTGTGGCCCATTGCATGGAGGCCAGTGAATCACTCCCTTGCTCATCCTGTCCATGTTCGGTGGGCCATGAACTAAGTGGCCATAAGAGCAAGCGCCTTACTTGGCTGACGTTGCCATTCTAACATCCAAAGGCTGAATGGCTCACACAGCCCATAATTCCGGAGCCTGGGAAGTCCAAGATCAAGGTGGCTTCAGCCTAGGTTCCTTAGCTTCTAGATGGTCACTATTCCACCATATGCTCTTGTGCTCCTGTGACCGGTTTGTGCATGAGGGAGGTGGATCAGAGCCCCTCTTATGCCCTCTTATGTCCTTAAACCTTAGTTACTCTCAGTAATCTCAGCTGCATTCCCAAGCAAAGCCACTGGAGACAGTAGCTTTGGCACACACATTCTGGGGCAATACATTCAGAGCTATAGAAATGGGTTTCTTTCTCATAGACAACACAGGGTAGACTTCATCTCATTGAAACTGTTTGGCAAGCTAGGTGTGGTGGTGCACACTTATAGTTCCAGCACTCAGGAGGCTGAGGCGGGAGGATTGCTGTGAGTTTGAGGCCAGCCTGCCCTATGTAATGAGACCCTCCCCCCCAAAAAAAACCTGGCCATGCTGCTGTGGCCCCAAGTGCCAATAGCACAGGCCAGCAGTACCAGTGGGGTTCAGATGAAACTACCGTGGTGTCCACCTGAACACTCTGAATGCTTTCTTCTTGAGGGGGAAGCCATCAGCCCTTCCTTGTGGATTCTGAACACAACTTCACCTTCCTTGTGGGAGACTTCTGTCAGCGTTGCCACCTGCAGCGCCATACAATGCTTCACCCATGGCTGGCTACACTGTGGCTGTCAAACCAAGAACTCAGTTGCAGAGACAAAAGTATGGTGGGAAGGGTTGTACTAAGGCTGCAGTTGGCAAACAGCACCCTGGGAGGGGTGTGGTATATGCCTCAAGCAGTGACCAGGACTATATGACACTCTTCTTGTGCCAAGAATGTCCCCGCGACAGTTTTCCTGAGATGCCCCCTAGGCCACTTGCCTATTGTGAGAGTCAGTAGTGCACCCTGCTGTGCAGCAACTGTTGCCAGAGCCCACTCCCCCCTAAACATTAATCACCCACTCAGGGCTTTGCTTCCCATCTCTGCAGCTAACACCTGTGCTCTGCCCAGACTCCCTGTTTTGGTCTTTGGGCCTCTCCTGGTGTTTCTGCCTCACCTTACTCGTCCCATAGGAGCGCTTCTGTCTTAGTTACTTTTTATTCGTTGCTGGGACAAATACGCGACACTCAAAATGAAGGAAGGAACGGTTTATTTAGCTCACAGTTCGTGGAGGTTTCAGTCCATATTCAGCTGGCCCAAGGCTGAGTGGAACAGAGCAGAGAGCATCCAGTTCATGGCGGCGGAACAGCAACAAAATGGTGGCAGAAGTAGCCAACCAAACAGGGCAGCAGAGAGCAACAACAGCAACAGCTTGAGTCTGTCTCTCTGCCTTTCTTTATGTTACATCCAGGCTCTCTGCCTTAGCTTCCACCTTAGGCTACAACCATACTCCCAGAAGTACTTCGACCCATAATCCCATCAGTACTAAAACCCAGAATCCCAGGGATCACGGATCAAGTCTCAAACTCTAGAAGTCCCCGCCCAATGACTACATGAGGCTTTGGGGGGACAACTAGACATAAACCATAACAGCTTCCTTAATAAGTCACTTGCACGTACAACCTCATCTAGGAGGTGACTTCTGAGGCAACCAAATGAAGACAGTGACCTTGGAAGTGGCGGGTTTGGAGGTCCTAGTTCTCAAAGGCTTCAACCAGGAAACACGGCCATGGCTCCATCAGATTACACTGGGGTTACCTGCTGGCCACGCTGGACTCCTCATGCAACTGAACTGGTGGCTGAGGTGTTGTTACAGGGGTCGAGGTTAGTGCTCTTAGTCACTAAAGAAAAGGGGCTCCGCTATACAGAGCAGAAGGACTATTTTAGAAAGCTAGGGATCTGTGAGGCTAGGGAGGGGTGCTCTCAGATTCTCTAAAGAACAGAAGAAATCACTACACACAACAAAGACGGGGTGACCAAGGGCTCAGGCCCATCAGGGTGAAGAATCAGGTCACCTCGCAGGTAGAGAACTGCCCCAGCCGAGGTGTTCAGAGAATGTGAGACATGCATAGTCCTAGAAGGGGCAGTGGTTACTGACCTCTGCCTCTTTGTCAGCTACAGACACGGTGACTGCAGCAGTTGCCATTCGTGCATGCCACGAGGACTGATTGATTCCCCATATCATCTGACATCTAGTGAACGCTTTAATCCAGGCTCTGGATGGATTGTGTCTGCAATGATATCACTTGTGTGGCAAGTCCCTAGCTGTGGGACTTTGTGGACTGCCCTCCATTTTTGTTTGGTTATTTAGTTACTTAATTTTTTTTTTTTAATGGCTGGCTCAGCCTGCCCTGGGGGTGGGGCTGGCACAGCATGTGGTGCTGGGGATCAAATTGAAGTCCCTGGGGTTGCCTAAGCTTTCCTAAGCAGGTGCTTTAGACAGCTGAACCATCTCGTCGGCCAGCCTCCCATTTTTGAAGGTGAAAACTTTTTCCTCCTAGAGAAGAACAACAACAGAAATTGAGTTGCAAAGGGGCTGTTGTAGTCAGAGTTCACAAGGAAATATATTTTACAGGGGACATATATTTGTAGGGTAATTTTACAGTATTCACCCAAAGTGTTACCTGCAGAAAAGCACAGGAGATCTGTCCACACACCAGAGACCAAAAGAGTCCAGCGAAAAACTTATAGCCCATGGCAATGTCCTCTACGAGTCCAGCTGGAGGCCTAGAGCCCATGAGAATGTTGTACAAATCTGTATCAAAGATCTACACTGGGGTGGGCCCCAGGATGGCTCAGTGGTCTAAAGCGCCTACAGGCAGCTGCAGGGACCGCAGTTTGATCCCTGGCGCCACATGCTGCTCCAGCCCTGCCCTCAGGGCAGGCTGAGCAGGCCATGAAAATAAATAAACAAACAAAAGTTCTGAAACAAGAAAAAATAAAATTAAATTAAAAAAAATCTACACTGGGAAGGCTCACAGGTCAGAAGCGGAAACTAGAGAGTCTGTGCCAGGGGGTAGAGAGGGATCTGTTCCAGCAGGCTGAGCCATCTGCTCTGGAGCCAGGAAGCAATGTTCAAGGAAAGGACCAGAGCTCTCCCCAAGAGAACCACAGCCATGCTCAGTGACAAGGACCCAAGCTCCTTCAATGATAAGAATAGCTAAGTTCAGCTGGGCATAGTGGCACATGCCTGTAATTCTAACACTTGGGAGGCTGAGGCAGGAGGATCAGTGCAAGTTCAAGACCGGCCTGGGCTACAAAATTGAGCTCAAGGCCACAGCCTGAACTGCATAATAAGACCCTGTCTCAAAAAGACAAAAAAAAAAAAAAAAAAAAAAAGCTAATATCAGGAAAAAACAGTGTGACAAGCTTGTCCAGGTGAATCAGTAGAACACCTTCCCCTCTGGTTCTGCATTTATGCTACTGGCCACAATCCTTGCTTAGTTGAGCCTTCCATGCCCTGAATCAGCTGAACTGACTCAGTTCATCTGAGCGTCACAAGTTGACCATTAGTTCATTTACCACCGGGCTGGACTGGCAAAGCACAATTTGACTACCCTATTACTTGCCCTTCTCTCCCCTCTTGCCCACAGAGATTGAGCTAGGCACTGTGAATTGCATGGCTCTGACTCTTCTGCCTCTAGCTTCCTGCTAGGTTTGGCCAAAGGAGAGCACTAGCAGGGCTGAGAGGGTGGGGAGAGCAAGGCAGGGCCGCTTCCGTTTCTGCCTAGGTCGCTCAGGGCTCTGAACAACTGTTTTGGGTTATAGCCAGAGGCTGAGGATCTCTAATCCAAACATCTGAAATCCAAACTGTTCCAAAATATGACACTTTCTGAGTGCCAACAACGTGACACATGTGGAAAATTCCACCTGTGACCTCTGAGAGGGCCACCAGCCAAACACAGGCACATAAACTATAATGAATAAAGCTATCTTCAGGCTATGTGTATACGCTGTGTATGAAACATAAATGCATTTTGTGTTTAGATTTGGGTCCCATCCCCAAGATATCTCTCTCTCTCTCTCTCTCTCTCTCTCTCTCTCTCTCTCCATATATATATATATATATATATATATATATATATATATATGTGCAAATATATATATATTTTTTTGGCTTTTTGAGACAGGGTCTCACTGTGCAGTTCAGGCTGGCTTTGAGCTTACTTTTGTAGCCCAGGCTGGTCTCGAACTCGCAGCGATCCTCCTGCCTCAGCCTCCCAAATGCTGGGATTACAGGCGTGAGCCACCACGCCCGGCTATATGTGCAAATATTTTAAAACCTGAAATTGGAAACACTTCATATAAAGGATACTCAAACCTGTGTATCCTTTCATGGCCACAGCTCCCACTAGGCTGATGATCCTCTGCAGAATCCAGCCTGCTTTGAGTTCTGGGAACTCTATTCTCCCCCTGGTCTTTATGCTCCATGGGTGGCAGTGGATTCCCACTATGGTCTCTGTTATGGTTTGTGTCTATTTTGTGTCTAGTTGTCCCCCCAAAGCCTCATGCAGTCATGATCCACTGGAATTATGGGTAATCCAAGGCTGGGATTACAGATCTGAGTATTGCTGAGATTATGGGTGTGAGTACTTCCCCCAGGCTGGGGGCATGGCCTGAACAGAACATAAGAGAGACAGAGAGACGGACTTCTTTGTTGCTATTGTTGCTCCTGCTGCTAGTGCATTTTGCTGTCTTGCTCTTTGCTGCCGCCATAAAAGGATGCGCTCTGTCCTGTGCCACTCTGCCTTGAAGCCAGCTGAACCCTCCAGTAACTGTGAGCTAAATAAACCTTTCCTTCCTTAGTTTTGAGTGTTGGGTATTTGTCTCAGCAATGACAGAAGAGTAACTAAGACAGGGGGCCTGGAGGGATGGCTCAGTGGTCTGAAGCGCCTGCTTGGGAAAGCTTGGGCGGCTTCAGGGACCGCGGTTCGATCCCCGGCACCACATGCTGCGCCAGCCCTGCCCTCGGGGCGGGCTGAGCCGGCCATAAAAATGAGTGAATAAACAAACAAAGTTTCTGAAACAAGGGAAAAATAAATAAATAAATAAAATAAAAAATTATTTAAAAAAAAAAAAAAAAGAGTAACTAAGACAGTCTCCGAGGGGATCAATATTTCTTTCAGGTTCCCTTAACCATGCCCACAACTCTGAGAGTGGGTTTCTTATTAAAATCTCTTCCCATGCTGACCCCGGCCCAGGGGTGCACTGAGATGGTGACTGAGACTGAGCGTGGTGGCACACACCTGTAATTCCAGCACTTGGGAGGCTGAAAACAGGAGGATCACTATGAGTCTGATCTGTGTAGTGAGACCCTGTAGACCCTATACTAAATGCATAAAAAGAAAATCTCTTCAACTTTCCAAGTGATTCTTGTTTCCCACCAGAACCCTCACGGCCAGGCTGTCTTCTCGATGTGCGCTTAGGAAGGCTGAGTTGACAAAGGCAGCATGCATCTTGAGCTCATCCCCTACGCATGAGACACAGCTACTGACGTGGACCTGGATGAGGCATCCTGAGGAGGAACATCAGCGAAACGAAGGGAGGTGCCAGGCCACACTGGGACACCCATATCCAGGGGCAGGCAGAGAAGGAAGGAACAGCCCACGAGGCTAGAAGTGGATAACGGAACTGTCCTAGAAGCATAGAGAAATGTGTACAAAATGTGGTAGGTGATCAAGGGAGCCAGGACAAAGGCCTGAACCCTGAACTTTGCCTTGAGGCTGTCTCTGAAGCTGGGAGGTCATCTTGGTGGGTGAGACACAGGTGGCTCTTACCCGTGACAAAGAGACAAAGGCAGTGCCTTCTTGGGGAGAGAAGTTCAGCCTGTGCCTAGCACTGCGGAGCAAGGCCGGGCCTCTGAGACCAGGGTCTACGGTGAGACTTGGGCAGGAGGGTGAGCCAGGCTGAGAGTACTGCATGAGCAAGGCCCAGGGCACTTGTGGAAACACTGGTGGCACAGGGACAAAGTGGCACTGGAGGGCCTGGGGTGTCAGGAACTGGGGCAAAGAGCAGTGAGATGTGTGACGTGGTCAGGGGTTCACATTCAGGTATCAGGATGTTCATACTGGAGTCAGGGAAAGAAATGTCCACCTCATCCTAAGAGCCCAGAACAAGGCCTGGCACATGGTAGGACTCCAATAAGTGCTGCAGACTCTGAGGATGGGACATAGGCCATGTCTGATGTTGCAGATGTGGCTGACATCACTCCATGACTGATGTGAATATGCCATGGTAGGAAAAAAAAAAAAAATTAAAAAAAAAAAAAAAAAAAAAAAAAAAAAAAAAAAAAAAAAAAAAAAAAAAAAAAAAAAAAAAAAAAAAAAAAAAAAAAAAAAAAAAAAAAAAAACAGAAAACAATCCAAGAGCCAGATGTAGAAAAGCCCTGACTTAATTTAAGACTGATGATTGAAACAGTCAGGGCCTCAAATCCAGGTACATATCACACATCAAGGCAAGGTGTTACATGCTCTTGTTTTCTCGAGGGGGCAACTGTTCCAGCAAGTGGTGGACAGCACTGGGAAGCAGTTCAGTGTTTGCTGGTAACTGGATTGTAGTTGAAATTAATGGTCTGTGAGTGAGGAAAAACAGCTAAGTACACACAGAACATTCCGAGGACTGCATCTACTTTAAGGAGAATGAAGTAAGTAGGAAAGAAGAAAGAGAGAGAGGGGAAAGAGGAGGAAGAGGAGGAGGGAGGGAGGGAGAAAGGGAGAGAGAGAGGGGGGAGAGAGAGAGAGAGAGACAGAGAGAGAGAGAGAGAGAGAGAGAGAGAGAAGCAGATTTTCTGATTCCAATTTTGGAAAGAAAAAGATGAAGAAAAGCCACCACCCAGCAGCTAATTGCTCACAGACCAGTCAGTGCCTGTGCTAGCTCAGATGCAAGAGCTGACATGATAAAATGTTAGCATCTTGCAATCCGCTGTTAATCAAATGTAGCACAGAGGCACAGAGGGCTTCACAGCTGCTCACAGGATGCTATGTGGCTTGGGAGCCCTCTGCAGCCCAGCTACCCCTGTGCCTCGCCAGGGCAGGTGTGGAATCCAGGGTCCCAGGCTCTGGGAAAGAGGTCAGGATGTCACCCGTGGGAGATGGGCATCACCTGAAGGCTGAAGTGGAATGTGGGCTGCAGGCTGCCTGACAAGATGTCTCTGAAGACTGGCCATCTAGGGACCACTGGCCAAAGGTCACCAAAGGCAGGGCGTCACTGTGGTGACCCTGTTGGAGAGTAAAAACCTCAGCTGGAGAAACTTTCAGGCAACCAAGTCACAGTCATACTAAGACCAAAAGCCATCCAGTTATGTCTTAGTAGGATACCACTTACACTCAGTTAAGCTGCACTGATTCTTTTTTTCTATTTCTATTTCTTTTTGGTTTTTTTTTTTTCCAGGACTGGGGTTCAAACTCATGACCTTGCATTTGCCAGGGAGGCACTTGGGCCACGAAGCTATCTCTCCAGCCCCCCTTAAGCTGCACGGATTCTATCACACAGTTGACAGCAAGAAAGGAAGCGAGAGGGTGAGGAAGAAATCTGAGGAGACAGAAGAAAAGGCTTCCAGGTGTTTGCTTCTTACCTGAAAAGGACACAGAAAGGGAGGTCTTTCCTCCATGCTGCTACTGCATGGGCAACCCTGTCAGCAAGTTCAGCGGCTCAGTCTGCAAACAGCCCCAGAATCCTCCCGCATCTCCCCCTTGCCTTGGCCCCACTCTGCTCCGGTCTCAGCCCCTTCTGACTTGGCACTCTGGCTCCCACTGTTCAGTCTGTACCTGTGAGTCAGGACACATCTCTCTTCAGTTCAAGAATGTTGTATGGTTCCCCTTCATTCAAGCCCTCCCCATAGCTCTACTGCATGTTGTGTCAGTCTGGGAACCTCAGGCCTGCCATGCTGACCCCAGAACCATATATGGCTTGAGAAGGATCTTAGACCCTGGGTTCCATACCTAGGGCCACAAAAACAAAGCAAAGAAAAGCAAAGATATGCAACTCTCCTAGTGCTAAATGAAAAGCTCATAGTTGGGACCTGGAGAGAATTAAGGGCTCTATACTTGAATACAGGAAAAATGATATCTTGATTTTCACTAACTTTCTAACTGTAATTCAGTGTTTCCTTCCATTATAGGCCACAAGCCCCAGTAGACTGTGCAATGAGCTGCTCACCAATAGAAATCACAGATATTTTCATAACATTTTACACTTTCTGAAAGTATCTCAGAAGGTGAATTACAACACTACTTTGAAACTGTTCATGGTATTTACACCTCCTGCTAAATCTTATCATTGTTGTGGAACTCAGAAAGTACATGTATCACTAAGTATATTAAACACTCTGGTTTGCTCTGTAAGGCTACTTTTCATTTTCTCTGAAAGCTCTACTCTGAGAAGGGCCTGTAAGATCACTAGACCGACAAAGGGTTCGTGGTGTTTGCATGTGGACACACGTGGACACACACATGTGCACACGGATGCACAGACATGCTCAGGAAACTTCAGAGTAACAAGCAGAAGAGTATAAACCATGGGCCACTGCAGATGTGTTTGTTTAAAAAACAAGGTTAATGGAACAGACTAGAGAATCCAGGAACAGACCCACAGAAATATGCTTGACTGATTTTTGACAGAGATACAAAAAGAACTTAGCGGAATAACATTTGATATTAGAGCAACTAGACATCCATCAGCCAGAGATTGAACCATAACCGATAACTAAATTAACCCAAATACCAAATGTCAAACTGAATCTGAAGAACATCCTGCATGGACTGCAACAATGTCAACTGGACTCTGTGCTATAACTTTGCACAACAGTATCTCTGGGGGAAACTGGAGTAGGTGGCACACAGGATGTCTCTGGCTTGCTTATTAAAACATCATATAAGTCTATAGTTATCTGGATATTAAAGTTTCATGAAAGGAAAAGACTTAAATATGTATGAATCATCCCTGAAGTAGAGGGGAAGTCTCTGAGGAGTGAAAATGATAAAAAAAAAAAAAAGTAGGAAATAAATCTGTTCCTGGCTTATACTTTTAAACCCTTTTTAATATGTATACATTAATTATATCTGCAATTAATATTTTTAACAAAACTGAAAAAAAGCATCAAGAAACCTAAGGAGGTGACCATGAAAAGATATTATCTAAGTTTTTTTTTTTTTTTTTTTTTTTTAAAGAAAACTGTTTCCTAGGTTACATTTGAATTAAAAACAATAATATTGACAACTTTCCCAGGTATCATTTGAAAGACTTGAGGGTTGGACTTGGCCTCTCTGAGATTTGGTATTTGGTATCCAGACATCTGAATACAGTAGGGGTGAGGAAGAAAAAGAGGAGGGAAGTGGCTCACGGGGACAGCAAACACAGAAGGAGGTAGCAAGTGGCACTTTCTACCTGAGCCCTGGTTCACTGCATGGGAGGGACAGCTCCAACCTTCAGAGGCACAGTGACTGTTGGCAAACCCACTGGCCCCCAAGAAGAAATGCACCAGTGCAACAGAGCAGCAGACACAGCTGTCTGCAGTGGCTAGTGAATAATTTGGGTTCAGACATCCTCCAGGAAGGGGTGATTAGCCAGGCACCATCTTGGAAAGCAGAGCAGCTACAGGCCGGCTCCATCTAGTGGCTCCCAGCATCAGGGCGAGGTGGACCTGAGTTCTAGGCAGCTAGTGGTCAAGGAGCCATGTTCAAGTTGGCAGGAGGCACAGGGACTGCTGCAGGCTGAACAACTTGAGTTCTCGCCTCACGGCCAGGAAGCAGCGTAGAAGGAGTATCAAGATGGCAAGATGGTAGAATGGTAAGCGTCAGAGAAAAGGCCTCTCTCAGAATTGCTGTGCAGATGTTGGAATATAGCAACTCCAGGAAGATAGAGGAAAGTAGGTCCTCTTGACCCAGGAAGATCTGAAGTGTGAACTGAAGCTCACGGAGACAGTGAAGAGAGAAACTTCAATGAACAAGGAGTAACTCGCAGCACCTTCTCCCTGAGATGGGATTCACTGTAAGAGAGGAGTGATTTGAATCTGTGGACAACCTGGTGACCCCAGAAGCCTCCACAGAGAGATGCAGCAGTGTGTCTGCGTCTGCGTGTGTGTGTGTGTGTGTGTGTGTGTGTGTGTGTGTTGGGGGGTGGCCATGAAGAGCTACACTGGCTGGCAGAGAGTGCTGAGGGCTCAGGCATCCTGCAGGAGAACACCTGGGTAGGGCCCATCTTAGAGAAAGGCAGACTGAGCTCAGACCTCAGCAGCTGCTGACTCCATCTAGCGGCTCCCAACTGGCTTCAGGCCTGCTTTCAAAGGTGTGCTGATTACTGCAGGATGAATGACTCTGGTCTCTGCCCCTACAGCCAGAATACAGCCTGAACTTCGGGGGAAACAAAGATGCACACAGCTGGGAAAAGGCAAAGAGGAAGAGTAGGGTCTCCTGCGTCACTGGGCCTAGGAGCCCAGGGCACATTCTAGGACATCTAAGAAGCTCCCTATAAGGGGAGGCTTATGCACAGGCCCCCAGACCACAGTGCACAGGAGCAGAAAAAGCCTTGAAAAATCCGCAGGCGGTAGGAAAAGAGAACATTCTCCCCGCTTGCAGGCCCCAGGCACATTTGTAACCTCCAAAATGAGCTGGGAATGTTGTGATGGGAAGGCTTCTCCTGTAGAGTTTCGGGGTCCACAACCCAGAGATGCAGCCTGAGAAGACATCTCTCCGCCTCATTCTGCCTTTGGCACAAAACATCCTACCAATCCCAGCTCACATAGTGGGGCTCATGGAGCACTCCAGGAGGGATCCTGGGAGTGCTTCCCACAGACTCCACAAGCTGCAGGAGGGTTCTCTCTGCAGGTGTTTCCATGCTAGATGGGTGAGCATAGTGCTTACAGGCCCCCTCCCTGTGCTGTACTAGAACACACCCAGAAACTAGGGTGCCATGGTGAGTTTTGTGCTCAAGAAAACCTTGGGATGGCAATTTAGGATGAAATGGGCATGAAAAACTATAACTGGAACCTACCCTCAACCACACTTGTTCTACTTGAGGCTCTGCCACTCACAAAGCAGATGACTCGGAAAATTACCATCTTTCAGTATGCTTCTCTTTCCTAAAGAAAAGAAAAGAAAGGCAGAACGATGCTTGCCCTCCGTGTACTTTCACTCAGAGAGGACCCCTCCTTGCCAAAGGCCCCAGCAGGAGCAAAGATGCAAGGCAAACTGCAGAGCAGCTGAAGGCAGGGCAGCTCAGCCCTGCACCAAGAGACTACACCACGCGTTGAAGTTTACTTGTTCTTCTACAACAGGCGTCCTACAGTAGCCGGCCTGACCAACACCAACCCCATCCTGCGAGTTGGGGACACAGGGATGAATGACACCCATCCATTCCTGCCAGGAAGCTACAAGCCTTGTGAGAGGGACATCCACGAAGTGACAGAGGGCAGGGTGGGCCCTGCGGAGCGTCTGGATCTATGGGGACATTCAGGATTGGTTTCCAAAGTCTGCAAAGACGCCAGGGGATGGCGAGGCGCAGCTGGAGTCCAGGCAGAGGAGTCCCAAGTGCCTTGTGGAGACAGGAAGGGAAGCAGAAAGAGCTGCAGGACACAAGGCTTGCTGGGGGTGGAGGATGAAGACAAAGGAGGGCTTCCTGGGCACAAAGGAGGACAAAAGGCTCATAATGTTGATTTCTCGGGGAGCCTCCGGCATTTCTGCAGGCCCACCCGCGATGCGGATGGTGAAGGACCGGGTAGTATCGGTAGAGGCGCTGAGGAACCAGGTTGCTAAGAGGCAGGCCCCGCCCCAGGGGCGGCAGTGCGCCGTTTGTGAGCAGTGCCCCACCAACACCAACATTTCCCGCCACCGGGAGACCCCCTCCCTCCGCTTTCCAGAATGTTCTCCGGCCTTTAGGCTGAGCAGCGCTGCCACTGCGCCTTTCTGCCTGCTCCTACCCCTCCAGAGCCTGGCCAGGCCGATCAGTGAGGAAACTGCTGGGCAGCGGGCAGGCGAGACCTGCGGAAGACACGGGTCCCAGTTCTCAGAGCAGCAGGCAAGGCCGTGGGCAGCTCTGGTTCTCCGTGGCTGTGTGGAGCAGCTGCGCGGCTGCTGCAAACCGGAGGCTGCATCATCTGGGAAGGCCCCAGGCTTATGGATCCTAAACCTGGCCGGGTCAGGAACCATGGCAAGAGCCAGGGTGCATGAAGGGGCCGCGACACGCACCCCACCAGGCCAGGCCGGACCACAGGTCTGCAGGACTGTCGCCCAGCAGCAGAAACAGGATGCACCGCTTTCTTACAAGGCTGTGCTGTGCTGGGGTCTCCCCGTGGTCAGACTGCAGGCCTGAGAGCACTGACCACATTGGGAAAATAGCTTTACTGACTGGTCTATCGTGGTTCAAGTCTTTCTCAAACTTAAGTGTAATGAAAAGAGTTCACATAGACTAGGCCTACTGTACTGTGTGTCAGGTCCATCAGGACAGGGTAAGCCAGGCCCCTGCCACCTTCCTGGGGCACAGCAGGAACAGACCCCCGGTCCAGCAGACAGAGCCAGCCCCTTGGTCCTGCCACCCCTTCCTAGCGGTCCTGCACCTGTCCAGACACCGTGGCCAGACACAGCAAATGGGTCAGCCTGTGCCCTGTGCCTGCTCCCCATCTCGGCCTAGACCAGCATTCCAGGCTTCCTGTCAGCCCCACCAGGAACATTCATCCCTCTCTTTATCACCTGACTCACTTGCCCTCTGAGAGACTGGCTGAGACTACAGCTCCACCAGAAGCTTTCTCTGGCCCATCAGCCAGTGCTCGGGCACTGCCTCTCTCATCAGATGCCATGCTCCTCGTGGGCCAAGCTGGGGAGGAGGCACCAGGTTCTGGATGCAGTCGAAACATGCAATTTAAAAACAAAACAAAACAAACAAAGGAAACCCAGGGACAAAGCCTGGGACCCCAAAACAGAACAGGATCCAGGTTCTGGTTTTGCAAATCATATTACTCATAAAAGGAGCTAGAGAAGGGAAACTAAAAGAAACCGCTATGTGTTGTGTGTATAGGCATTAGATTTCCTTAAAGAGTCTCTACTTCTTAAAGTCATAATAGAGAAGTGCACCTGGCCTAATCCAACTTGATAACTAAGGTCAAGGAAAAATGGTGAACCAGAAGGACTTATCTGTGTTAGGCCTTTACCAGGTGCTCCCGGCTCAGCCCAGGCTCTTGCCTAACATGGCCTCCCATGAGGATTAAAGAATGCAGACCTTCCACCAGGATTTCTGCTGCTTATTTTATTTTAACAGTCAACTCTCCCCAGAGACCTCCCTGATGTCTCAGTCATTTCGGCTGCACCATTCTATTCTCAGAAAACTGCATCAGTGTTCCCAACTAAAAAAAAACATCAAATAATAAAACTTGAGCCGATTTTTAAAGCAAAACTTTAAACTTGGTGGGGGGAAACAAAACAGCTGTGGTGGTCGGGCCACCTTCCAGCAAAGGGGTAAGGGGGCTTAGCCAAGCAAAGGTGGGGGCGCTGCAGAACCTGCTGTCAGCGCCCCAGGCCTGGCTGCTGTACAAGAGAGCTGTGGTGCCCCAGCACTGGGGACAGGCAAAGGCTGCAGAAGGCTGAAATAAGTGGTACCTTCTGTGCCGAGGAAGTCAAAGCCTGCCCCGGGGTGAGTTTGCTGGGCTTCACCAGTCCCGCTCCTCAGAGCCCTGGCCTCCTCTAACCCATCCTCCTTCCAGGGTCTCCCAACTCCTCCTGCCTCCCATCTTGAAGTGGGAATGAACTCCCACTTTATACTTTTTAACATCCTCCTTCCTTGCACAACACTGAACACAGACAAGACAATCATGGCCGCACTCTTGATCTCCAATGCTTGCAGCGGGTGGGGTAGCTTGGCTTAGTCAGACTGCGGCTGTGATGGGGGTGGGTGGGGCTCACACAGCACCTCCTCATCCTGGCAATCTGTGAAGGACAGAGAAGGCAGATAGATTTAGAAAGAGGACGAGTTATCTATTTTCAGATGCAGATTTCCTATAAGGTTTATTGATTCTTCCTGGCTCTGTGGAGAGTGAATTTTCCTTTACTTTTTGCAGAGCAAGGAGACTGGCACACATGGTACAGACCCTACTGTCAGCTCTCGATCCCCCTCCTAAGCTAGGGGTAACAAGCACAGTGAGTCACCTCAGCCTGTCCTCCTATGCATGACACATTCCTGCCCTGGCAGCACTTGGGTGGGTGAAGTAATAAATGACAGCAGACTGTCACTAATGCTTTTGTGGCTCTGGGATCTGTCCTATCTCTTACAAGTCAAGGTGACTTCTCCAGATGCTGACACACATGGCACAAATGCTTAAGAAGACTGAGAAGAAGAGAGTCTGTGACCTTTAAAGCCACAGAGCTCTCAAACACTAACATATTCTCATAGCCAGAAGCTCAGTGGACCCTTTCCCTGTAACCCTGTGAGGGGCCCATTCTATGAGTGAGAAGACTGAGGCCAAGAGCTCACCAGGGCTAGCCAGATAGCTCTGGCTAAAGTGGACTAAAGTGCCTAATTAAGCCGAGTCCAGTGGTTGGGATTTGATTCCCAGTGTGCTGTGCCAGCCACCCTTGGGGCATACTGAGGTTGCGATTGAATCTGGGCATGGTGGTACATGCTTGTAATCCCAGCACTTGGGAGGCTGAAAACAGGATAATCACTATGAGTCCGCTTTATGTGTGAGACCCTGTAGACCCTGTACTTTTTTTTTTTCCTGTAGTAAATATATTTTAAAAAGAGCTCAGGCCTCCTGGTGCATCAGTGGCAGAGCCACTCGGGCAGGCTCTCGGGGTCCTGTTGGTGTCTCTCCAGAGAGCCTCTTGCTGTGGCTCCAGGTTCCACCTCTGCTGTCCCTGCACAGAGGTCCTGCCCAGCCAAGAAGCCTGGCCTCTCTGGTTTGCATAACGCTCGCAGATAATGTCCTCTTCAGCCTGCCCATGGTGCCCATAGTGGAGAATGAGCACTAGACTCAGAGCCATACAGTCCTGCCATTCTCGCACACAGAAACCTTGTGGGGACCTCAGGTTCCTTGCATGGGGGCCCATGCCCGCCTCCCCCGATGCATGCCAATGATGAGGCTGGGGAGGGCATGGGCAGAGCTTACCAAGGCCCCACAGTCTTACCCTGCATCCCCCATCCCTTCCCTCCACACCCATTTCACATAGGCCCCTCTGGAAGGCCTGCCTGGCCTCCTGGAGGAGAAAAGCCTTGCTCTTACCAGCGCTCACAGACACAGTGTTCACCACAACAGGTGGGGGTGGCGTAGGCAGTGGGAGAAGGTGCAGCCCTGAGAGGAAGCCTGGTGGGAGGGCTGGGGGTTGCAGCTGCTGCTGCGGCAGCGACGGTGGTGGGGGTGGTGGTGGTGGTGGCGGCGGCGGCGGCAGCGGCGGCGGCGGTGGTGGCGGCGATGGCAGCGGTGGCAGTGGTGCGTAGTATTTTGGATGGAAGTCTCCCACTTGTTGTGATACCTGCACGCACACACCAGAAGCCGAGAGAGCAGGCGTTAGCCAAGCAGGTGGATCACACGAGTCTCATTCCCCACCCGGGCATGTCCCATGGAAATTGGGCAGGTAGGAGGACCTACAGGGCCAGGACTGTAGACCTGCCCAGGGAGAGAGGCAGAATTGGATCTCAAATCTGTAAACTGACAGCCCACTCAGTTGACCACAGCGCTGAAGAAAGTTCTGAATGCTTTCTAACCCCAAGGAGTTCCCTTGTCTGGCCCACGTGTGGGAGGAGTGCATCTGAGGATGAACACAACAACCCGGGTACAGCCCAGCTGCTCCTGAGGCCAGGTAAGCAGGCAGACTCTGGCAGTCTGGCTGTACTGCTGCTGCTGTAAGTGGCAGGCAAACCCACTACCCTACAGCCCCCAGGCCCAGCAAGGGCCTCTGCACAGCTCAGAGCTTTGGGAAAGGACAGTGCAGAGCACTGCCTGCTGCATCTAGAGGTGACTCTTTGCAGAGACCTGAGTGCACACACCTCAAGGCGTGATCAGGGATCACAGCTGGACAGGGTGCCTCCACGTGTCCTTAGGTGTAAGTGAACCCCACACGCTGCTCCCATGCTGGAGGGCCACGTGCAGCATAGTTAACATGTTTCTGATGGCCTGAGCCATGGTGGTATATGCATGACTGTTCCATGGTGGTACAAATGGATCCAAATGCTTTGATTGATCTTTTTATTAGCAAAATTAACAAAAGGTATATACACAGACCATTCCTAGTTAGAGCTTCAATCTGAATCAGCCCAAATATAACAATTAATATTATTCATATAATTAAAATTATTACAACAACCCACAAATTGATTTCACCAAAGGAAATAAATTATCATAAGTTGGCTAAATTCTGCAGTGTGCAAAACATCGTAATACATTTGGCTTGCTGCAGCCATAGCAGCACCCAGTTTTTCAGACAATCATGTGTGCACTATTGGTGGTTTAAATCCATGGATGATCGCATTAAATCCCAGTTTCCTGGCAGCAAGATAAATGAGCTACAGCCCCAGTTAAGATTCTGGGTAGCCAGCAACAATCTTAAGTCAGCATTTCCTAACTTCATTTGGCCACAAGGAAGAGAAGAACGTCCACCAGAAGCACCCACTGTGTGCCAGAGACCTGACAGCACACACCCCAAGGTGTGATCAAGTGTGGTAGGCACACGTTACTCAACCTATCCTGAGACAGGTGCTCTGATTGCCACTGACAGACCAAGAACCTGAAGAAGGTTAAGAAGGGTGGCGAACTTTCCCCAGGATGAGGAGCCAGCACACAGCAGAGATTGAGGCAGATTAGGGTAGATGGGTGTGACCCCCACCCCAGTCACAGAGACCAGCACAGGACAGCCCAGGTCTGACGTCAGAATGGCAGTATACGAGGCAGCAGCCATTGGCCTGGTGGCCACCATCTGCTTTCTAGACACTTCTGCCATCTCAGCCTACTTTTACCTTTCTTCTCACTTCTACCTTTAATAAAGATTAAACCTTGATGTTCTTTCACCTGTGGGCCTGACCTAGCATGGACAGGCCCCACTCTGCGGTCAGCAACCTCCACACTTAAATGCCAAGCCTTTGTCTTTCTTCTGTAGCCCCTTCCATAGTAATCAAGGTTCTGTCAGCTCACTCTTCCCTACACTTGAAAAACACCTTAATAGATACCCTCGGCCATGCTTTTGTGCTGAGGGAAGAAGGGGTCATGATGGCCACTATTTCTGTGAACCTGCCCTGGGTCTGAGTCTACCCTTCTGTGGGTCCAGCATCACAGGGCATAAGTCAGGCCTGGTCACCCAGCTGCTCCCATCCTGGAGTCCTGATGGCCCCAGAGGCTGCCAAAAGGGAGAGGACTTTTAAGCATCCTAGGCTAGAGAGAGCTGGTAACCAAGGCCAAAAACCTCTGCCTCATACTGCACCCAAGAGAAGTGACCTTACCTTTTATACACTGGTGTTCAAAGCTGCAGGCTTAGAAAAGCATCAGTAATAATTGTGTATGTGTGTGTGTGTGTGTGTGTGTGTGTGTGTATGTGTGTGTGTTTTAAGACAGGGTTTCACTATGCAGTTCAGGCTGGCCTTGAACTCACTTTGTAACCTAGGCTGGCCTTGAGCTCACAATAATTTGTCTGCCTCAGCCTCCTAAGTGTTGGTATGCACCACCATATCTAGCCTCAGTTAATAGTCTTACAAAGGTATAAAATTCCATTTATTCTTTCTATAAGTATCTCCTAAGGTTAAGCTGACAAGTGCTTGGGTGATGTTTACCATATTTTCCTAACTCAACATAAATGTCATCTCTTCCTAAGAGCCCTTTGCAGTCCTGAGCTATACCTGTGGGCAAGAGACTTCTGTTTAGTCTTAGCACTTCCATGAACTTTGTAGCTCCAGAAAACCGTTATTTCCTTTCTGGTGCTAGTAGAATGAAAGCCCTTGTGGCATCTGCTTTCTAGAAGGCAAGGGCAAAGGTCACTCTTGGGATCCCAGTGCTTCTTGCTCTGGTTCTGAAAAGCATGTGCTCAGCCCAGGACCGGGCACGCAGAGCTATCTTACATGTGGCTCCCAGAGGCACACCACTGGCGAATGATAACTGGCTTCTTAGACCAGCACTCACGAAGGCAGCAAGGTGCAGAACACAGCACCTGGGCTCCCAAGTGACAGGAGGAACCTGGCACAGTGTCAGTGGGACTCACCAAGCCTCTTTGGTAGCCAGAGAAGGGGGCACGCCAGTAGCCCTTCTGCATGGTCAGGGATGCATCCTGGTAGCCCAGTGGGAGCTGGCAGTAGGAGTACATGGTAGAGTAGCCGAGGAACACCTTGGAGGGCTCTCTCTCCAGGTACGTGGCTCCCGCCGCAGAGTCCGAGCTGACGCCCAGAGGGTGCCCTGAAGGGAGACAGTAATGAGGAAAGCATTAGAAAAATAGCCGGGAAAAAGAGCAAGGGGAACAGTAACATAAACACATGTGTTCAACTATAAAATCTTTTACACTGTGCTTTTGACCTTACTGGCCTTCAGTCCTCAAGCACTGCTCTAGCATCTGTCTCAGGGCCTTTGTAGGCATGGAGGCCTTTTGCTTCTAACTTTACTATGCTTCAGTCTTCAGCAAAGACAACTCCTGACCTGTGATGATTTAATAGTTTTTCAACGTTATGAGGGTGTAGCCTGGCGTGGTGGCTCATGCCTGTAATCCCAGCACTCGGGAGGCTGAGGCAGGAGGATTGGTGCAAGTTTGAGACCAGCCTGGGCTACAAAAGTGAGCTCAAGGCCAGCCTCAACTGCATAGCGAGACCCTGTCTCAAAAAGACAAAAAAAGAAAAAAAAAATGATGGTGCAAAAGCTATATGTATTCACTAGAAACCATACTCGGACTTTTTATCTTTTCCTGGGCTCTTGATGTATAATAAGATACTCCCTTGAGATTCAGGGCAGTGGCCATAAGTCTTAGCTCCTCTGGGCCTTGCCAGGGAAAATAACTGCTGTTCTATAGTGAACTGTATTGCTAAAGTACAGCACTCAGTAGCTAATGTGTAGTCAATACACTTTTGACTCAGGATATTTCAATTTACAAGGGGCTAATCAAGTAACCCTGTTTGCATTCAGCTCTACCTTCAGACACAGCGAAATCATCAATTATTACACTGATTTGTGTGATTCTTTGATCAAACTCCTTGTGCACAAGGAATAGGACTCTCTCATTGTGAGTGCTTCAGAGCATTGCTGCCTGCTATGATAAGTGCTCAGTTCCTGTCTGCAAGACAGAACAAAGAAAAGGCCCTGTACATCCTTGAAAAGGTAGCCTTTTCCCAGAATCGAGGCTGGTCCACCTCATCTGACAGCTAGTTCTTTGGGGAACCTAGATTTTCTTAGCAAGGCCCTGCAGGTACAAATGACCTTCACAAAGCATCCAGATCAATTCCCTAGGCCTAACAAGGGGAGAGACTGCTGCTGCGGCTAAAAGAAAAGAATTTGTCCAAGTTTAAAAGTGAGCAGCCTCCCAGCCTCTTGACTCAAGCCTGTGCTCTTGAGTCACTACCAAGGAAATACATGTCTGAACCCAAAGAGTTGCTTTTTATAAAAACCACAAATCAACAGGTAATGTAAAATTGTACTTTAGGGACAGCTCCTGGCGAGCACAAGGTCCTGAGTTCAATTCCTGGTACAGGAAAAAAAAAGAAAGAAAGTTGTATTTTAATGGTGAAAGAGCACAATGTAGGTAATACTACTATTTGTGCACAAAGTGAGGGTAGGAAACTGCAACATTTCAGGAGACAGAATAGTTCTCTAGTGAGCGGTCCTGGATGCAAAAGCTACATCCACCAAAAGGAAGCAAAAAGTTGCAGACAAAACCGCCAAAACACAGCAGAGGGGAGGAGCTTCAGTTGCAGGGGAGGGGTTGCACATGCGCAGTCACAATCAACCCAATTCCCCCACTGGTAAACTCTAGGAAGACGCTTTAGCCAAGAACATGGCGGCCCTGGTGTGCAGGCGTGGTTGTGGACCATGGAGAGGTGGGACCCGGGATGGCCGCAGGAAGTGCGCAGGCGCAGTAGCGATTTTTTTCCCCCCAGCGCAGTCCCCAAGAATGCGCCTTTGCTAGGCCTAGTAAGGGCCATTTTTTTCTTTGCAGAAGAAAATACTGTTGCAGAATGTTAAAAGCCCCTTAAATCACCAAGTCCTTTCCACCTCTCTTTCCCTTTTGCAAAAATGTACCCCACCCAAACCCCTAATTCAGACATAGGTCCCTCCAAGCTAGGGAACTCTGGAAGGGATTTCTCTCCCGAACCACCTCCCGCTAGCACAGGCCCGGACCACCATCTTGGGAGCGCTAGCCTGCAGGCCTGGGGGAAACCGACGGCTGGGCGGGGCGAGGCCGCGGCGGGACATGGGCTTACCGAAGTTGGCGATCAGAGGGCCCGGCATGGGCCGCAGCGGCTCCGGGCAGCCGGGGCACGGCCTGCTCCCGGCCTGGGGCCCTGGCGGGGCCCTCACGAGCCCCGGCAGCTCCCCTTGGCCATGCTCATGGATGTCTAGGGCCGGCCGGAAGGCGCTGGGCCCGAGGATCAGGCCTCGCGGGGACCGCATCGGGAAGTAGTCGGCCTCAGGGCCCGGCCTGGCCGGCACCGGCACTGGCACTGGCGGTGGGCCCTCAGCCAGGCTGCTGCTAGCGGCGGGCTGGGGCGCCTGAGCGCCCTGGGCCGCCTCCTGGTTGTCCTCAGCCGCCTGCTTCCTGAGCATCTTCTGCGCCGCCATGATCTTCTGGCGCTCAGTGATCAGGCAGCACTTCTCGCAGGTACACTGCTTCCAGCGACACTTGCCTGCGTGGCCCTTGATGGGGACCAGGTAGCCGTGGTTGCGACACCTCGAGCACTTGGGGGTGCGCAGCATGCTATCGGCCATCTTAGCGAGCAAGGTCTTCTCGACACAGCCACCACCTCTGAGAGTGGGAAGGCAAGTGGAGAGGGCTGCGTGGTGGCCCATAAGTCCCTGGTGCTGGGGACATTGGATACACTTGTATCAAAGCAGTGCTCATGTGTCCTGGAAACTGCTGCAACACCCTTGTATTTTCCCTCCCTTTCATGTGGGTGCAAAAGCTGCAAAGTCTCAGAGCCTGGAGTGATTGATCAGGCACAGGAGATTGGGCTACACTGCAGCGAACCCAAGGCAGTTGCATGCACATCATCTAGGTATTATGGAGGTCTAGTCGTTTCAAATTTCTCTAACCACCAACTCACAGACAAAGTATTTTCTAAAGTTACCAAAAAAAAAAAAAGCAGAGTGATATCCAACAGTCTACAAAATTAAAACTTCTGAAGATACAGTCTTAAGTTATTTAAGTAGAAGAGCTTTGGAAGGCCTCCCTTGTGCTCCTCCCCAAAGCCGCTGTTTCTGTTTTCATTTCATTCCTCGCCCCCCATGGAGAAGCCGTTTATAGTGAAGCTTCCAGAATGTTCTCAGGTCATTTGTAGGATGATAATGCTCATCGTGTATTCCCCCAGAAATTGATTTCTTGGGGCTTGTTGGTATGGGAATGTATTTTTGGAAGATGGCCTATTGCTGTTGTTCATGCCTTCCAAAGTAAAGCAGAAGGAGGGGGGGAGTAAGATTGGGGGGAGGGGAGCCGCCACTCCCAGCACCAGAGCTGAGGCAGGAGGATTGCTGGCAAGTTTGAGACCAGTCTGGACTACAAAGTGAGCTCAAGCCAGCCTGAAATGCATAGGGAGAATCTGCCTCAAAAAGACAAAAACAGGGCCCGGCAGGATGGCTCAGTGGTCTAAAGCGCCTGCTTAGGAAAGCTTGGAAGGCTTTAGGGACCGCGGTTTGATCCCCAGCACCACATGCTGCGCCAGCCCTGCCCTCAGGGCAGGCTGAGCGGGCCATGAAAATAAATAAGCAGGCCCAGCGGGATGGCTCAGTGGTCTAAAGCCCCTGCTTGGGAAAGCTTGGGCGGCTTCAGGGACCACGGTTCGATCCCCGGCACCACACGCTGCACCAGCCCTGCCCTCGGGGCGGGCTGAGCCAGCCATAAAAAATGCGTGAATAAACAAACAAAGGTTCTGAAACAAGAAAAAAAAAATAAAATTTTTTTTAAATTCTAAAAATAAATAAATAAACAAAAGTTCTGAAACAAGAAAAAAAAAATTAAATTAAAAAAAAAAAAAAAGACAAAAACAAAAACAGGGTAAAAGTATAATCAGAATATGTCCAAACCCCATCCTGATCCCCTCAGCATTCCACTCTTCCTCCCCACTGGGAGGATCTTCATCCTGGGCTGTATATCCAGGGTCTTCATCCTGGGCTGTATATCCAGCCCCTTTTATTTTTTACTTTGACACATGGTCTCATTAAGTTGCCCTGGCTGGGCTCCCACTTGCCATCCTTCTGCCTCAGCCTTCCAGAGTGCTGGGATAACGGGCAGAATGTGGTGGTCGTAGTGATACTAAGGGTTGAATGTAGGGTCTTTGCACTGAGTGCCATGTGCATTTTTTTAACTTTTAATTTTGGGAGCTGGTCTCACTAAATTGGTAAATTACCCAGCCTGGGCTTGTGTTTGTGATCCTCTTACCCCCTCCCAGAGTGCTGGGGTTATAGGTGTGCACTATTATGCCTGCCTTTTCCTTTCTTTCTTTCTTTTTTTTAAGGTAGAGGTGTTTTACATATATGAAAGGTAGGGAAAGAAGTATGCTCTGCAGAGCATGTGCAGGCCAATTAAAAGGAAAAAAAAAATCCTTCTGCAGGAGGAGAGTTGGCTACTGAAGAGAGCACAGTGGCACTTTTGTTTCAAAATAGATTAAAGATAGGTGTGGGGGTATAGCTCAGTGACAAAGCATTTGCTGATAAGTGCAAGGTCCCAAGTTCAATTCCTGGCATCCCCTCCCATAGACTTAGGACATACTGGCACTAGTTTGAATCATTTAACTCTTACGAATTTAGTTTTCCCTGTAAAGGAACTCAAATGTAGGAAAACCTCCCACAGATTTTATAGTTCACCCAAGAACATTAAATTATTCATATTCTTTGTTGATAGAAATTTGTGACACCCTGAGGCCTTATTAATTTGGACAAAAAGTGTAAGAGGGGGCTCTAACACCAGTGCTGAAAATCTTAACATGGGATGGGTCATATTTAAGAAGGTGGTTTTAGTTAGTACTTGACTAGAATGAGCATATTTTTCATTGCCCTTTGAAAGCTCTCTTTCTGGTGATAGAAGGGAAGAAGCCCAAGCCTGGGGTCCACCTTGATTTTCCTGACTCTGATTGCAGCTCTACTTTCATTTCTCCAGCTGCCTGGGAGTAGGAATTGGGTGCCATTTTGAGGCTCATTAGACCTGACAGCTGACGAGAGGATCACAAGGTCTTTTTCTGCTTTCAAGCATATATATATACATTGGATAGGCATGGTGGCACATGTCTGTAATTCCAACACATGTGAAGCTGAGGCAGGAGGATTCTTGTGAGTTTGAGATGAGCCTGGCAACAAAGTGAGCTCAAGGCCAGCCTGAATTACATACTGAGATCCTGTCTCAAAAACAACCTTATCTCCTAATAGGTGAGGCATTTTTTACACAGAACAAGAAGAAGTTTTTATTATTATCAGTACTGGTGCTTAAAGAATAATGATCTTAATTAGAGGAGGAGACAAGAAAACATCAGATATTGAGGTGAATTTCTGGGCAGGTTAATTGTTCATAGTCTTTTTTGTTTTTTTTAAGAGATAAGGATTATTTATTTATTTATTTATTTTCTTTTTGAGACAGGGTCTCGCTATGCAATTCAGGCTGGCCTTCAGCTCATTTTTGTAGCCTAGGCTGGTCTCAGACTCACACTGATCCTCCTGCCTCAGCCTCCCCAGTGCTGGGATTACAGGTGTGTGCCACCAAGCCGGGCTTAAGGCTTTTCTTTTACTTGACAGTTTTCACTAACAGTTCTTACAGAGTTCAATTAGACTTTCATAGGTCAAATTAAATGAAAAGCAGCAAGCAAGACAGAATTTCCTTAGTAGGTCAGCATATTAGAAATAACTTGTCTTTGTATTTCCACATACGTTTTAATATCTAATATTAAATATTTAGATTTAATGTCTAAATCTTTTAAAAAAGACATCTCTGTGACTTAAAAATACCATAGTCATAACAATGGATTTTCCTCAAATACAGAGCATAGTTGTTTTATAAATGGTCAAGATACAGGTACAACCTCAGATGTTCTTGGAAACACATTTACAGATACAGCACATGCAATACATATAGCTTTAGTTTGCTCATACTTTTGGGATTATGAAGAATAAGCATTTCATTTTACACTGCAAATTGAACCTTTGATTACTATAACTTGTGTAGATCACAAAGTAGAATTTTAAGTTTTCTTAATAGCCTTTCTTCCAAATAACAAAATAGGGCTGGCAAGATGGCTCAGTGATCTAAAGCGCCTGCTTAGGCAAGCTTAGGCAACCACAAAGACTGTGGTTCCATTCAGGTACCATATTCTGTGCCAGCCCCATCTCCAGGGAAGGCTGAGCCAGCCATAATCCAAATAACAAAGATATCTTATGGGGTGTGTGTGTGTGTATATATATATATATATATATATATATATATATATATATATATTTGCCATATTACATAATTTGCATCAGTGGGCTCTGGTATAGGCAGTTTGTATTGGTTATGATTTATTTTATTTTTATTTTTATTTTTTTTCTTTTTGAGACAGGGTCTCGCTATGCAGGTCAGGCTGGCCTTGAGCTCACTTTTGTAGCCCAGGCTGGTCTCGAACTCGCACTGATCCTCCTGCCTCAGCCTCCCGAGTGTTGGGATTACAGGAGTGCACCACCACGCCCAGCTATGATTTACTCTTCTTGTAAAGCTATCTTTACAGTGAAACAGATATGAAAGAGATCTTCCCCAGTGCAAAGAAAATCTGCTGCAATAATAATGTCACAGTCATGAGTGTTCCAGGCTCAGCTGGGCATGGTGGCACACGCCTGTAATCCCAGCCCTCGGGAGGCTGAGGCAGGAGGATCAGTGCAAGTTCGAGACCAGCCTGGGCTACAAAAGTGAGCTCAAGGCCAGCCTGAACTGCATAGTGAGACCCTGTCTCAAAAAGACCAAAAAAAAGAGTGTTCCAGGTTGTTCTTTGAAGCAGACGGGTCAACAGTCCTAACATCTTTTTTATGATTCTTTTCCTTTTTCACAACTGTGCAGTCACTGCTCTTCTATTCTGAAAAACAAAAAACAGCTTTTCTGTTTGAAGAGCAAGTGTTTTCACGACTTGGCGTAGAACAGTTTGGAATAAACCCCAAGGACGGCGGAACGCTGGGTCTCTGCCAGTCGCATCCTCCTCTGGTATCGGCGTCCGATGCCTCCTAGGCATCACCTCCTTGCACCCGAGCTCCTTGGTGGGGCGGTTGATGACCGCCAGCAGGCAGGGCTCCCGGATGAAGGCGAGCTTATGGGAGGGGGACCTCTGGTCCTGCACCTGGAACCACCAGCCAGGGCGGCCTCCCGCGGAGAGGTTCTCCTGCTGCCTCACCGCGGGGGGCCGAAACGCGGGGGCGCCCGGCCCAGCTGCTCCTCCCCGGGTGTCATCCTCCCAGTCCCTCGGCCACCCCCTGGCCTCCAGGCCCAGGTCAGGCCTGGTCCCCCGCCAGGCTCCTCTTCCTTCCCCTCCCCTCCCCCTTCCTGGGCCCCTTCCCTCTCATCCTCATCCATCAGCCCTCCCTGCTGCGGCAGCGGCGCACCCTGTTGGAGGCGGCCTCCTGGCTCCCGCCACCGCCTACCTCCGTGTGGGGAAGGTCACCCTCCCCCCGTGTCGTGTCCATCTGCAAGTCGCTGCAGCCGTCCTACAGCTTGCACAGCTCTGCGGTCTCCGACATGGCCACACCACGGGACACTAGCGAAGCCTATGTGCATCATTATAACAAGAGGTCAAAATTACGTTTCCTGTAGTATTTGGCCCTCCAGAAGTTTTACTGGCAGCTGTGCGTGCATTTAAAGAGGTCTAGGTTTGTATCTGGCTAATACTTTCGATGTTAATTTTGTTTTAAAATATGGTCCCTTCAGGATAGATGAACTCTTTTCTAACTCCACCTTATTCAACGTTTAGTTTTTACTAACTTTGTCATTTGAAAATGTCATGTGGAAGCCGGATGCCACTTTATTCATTTCACGTTGAGACAGGAGGATTGCAAGTTTGAGGGCAGCCTGAACAACAGCAAGATCCTTGTCTTGGGGAAAAAATGCTTAAAAATCATAATGCTAACCAAAAATCTGGAGCATACGTTGTATCAACAATGATATTGCGGGGCTGGGAAAATAGCTTGGAAGTCTAAGCGCCTGCCTGGTGAGTGCAGTGACCCGGGTTCCATTCCCGGTACCACATGCCAAGCTGGCCACAGAACCACCAACGCCTGTATTGGAGGCCAAGACAGAAGGATCACTATGAGTCGGAGCTGTGCACTGAGACCCTATAGCAAATAAATAAAAGATTTTTTGAAAATGATGCTGCCAACTGCAAGGTCATTTTCTGAATTATCAGATTTAATTTTTTAAAATTTATTTATTTGTTTGTTTATTTATTTATTTATTGTTTCAGAACCTTTATTTGTTTATTCACTCATTTTTATGGCTGGCTCAGCCCGCCCTGAGGGCAGGGCTGGCGCAGCATGTGGTGCCGGGGATCGAACCTAGGTCCCTGAAGCCGCCCAAGCTTTCCCAAGCAGGCGCTTTAGACCACTGAGCCATCCCACCGGGCCCCATGAATGATCAGATTTAAATTTGAATATCAAGAAACAACTGACAATAATGCCTAAAAAAGAAAAAGTACTCATTTGCATTTCAAGCTTGACCATGCAAGCTCTCTTCATTTTCTCATTAATGATTTAAAGGAAAACCTATTCAAAAATAAAGCTATTTGGCAAGCTCAAGGTCCTGAGTTTGATTCCCAGTACCAAAAAAAGAAAAATAAAAAAATCAAGCTATTCGAGTTAACATATTTTAGCTTTATTAAATACAACATGTTTATTCATTGTAAAGCTTCAGGGGCAAAATATACCCAAGATGATGAACTTGCACAGTGCTTTGAGAACATTAATAAATATATTAAAAATACATCTTTTTAACCAGTACACATATTATAAGAATGAGGAAACCTTGGAGGTTAGACAATAAACCTAACAAAAAGAAAAAAAGATTAGTTTATTTCTCTTTTCTCTTCAAAGACTCAATTTGTACAGATAAATTTCAGTAGAGCTTTATTTATTTTACTCTTGGAAATTAAGGCAAATTAATGATTTTGCTTTATTTAGGTTGATGGCTGATTACTACTTAGGCTGCTGCTTTTTTGTCTTTTTGAGACAGGGTCTCACTATGCAGTTCAGGCTGGCCTTGAGCTTACTTTTGTAGCCCAGGCTGGTCTTGAACTCACACCAATCCTCCTGCCTCAGCTTCCCAAGTACTGGGATTACAGGCATGCACCACCACACCCAGCTAGGCTGCTGCTTTTTAAAAGAAATATGTTCACTGTATTTATTTATATTTTTTTATTGCAATACTGGGGATTGAACTCAGGACCTTGTGTTTGCCAGGCAGGCACTTACTCTGCTGAGATAGATCCTCAGCCCTAATTCACTATATTAAAAAAAAAAAAAAAAAGTCACATGATAGAGCCGGGGAGATATCTCAGTGGTCTAAGTGCCTTCCTGGCAAGTGCAAGGACCTGGTTTGACCTGGTTTTGATTCCTGATACCATGTGCCCTGCTGGCTCTGCAGTAAATCAGCCACAGAAACCAGGCATGGCCAGCATTCCTGTAATCCCAGCAGCCTAGCAAGATTCGGTACCAAATAAATACATACAGACATACATAAATGATTAAAAACAAAAATAAAGGCCTGGCCAGATAGCTCAGCAGACTAACCCACCTGTTTAGGCATAGTGCAGTGACCAGGGTTCGATCCCTGACCTGCTGTGCCAGCCGGGCCCCCAGGATGCACTGAGATGGTGATTCAGACTGGGTGTGGTGGTGCAAGCCTGTAATCCCAGCACTTGGGAGGCTGAACACAGGTGTATCACTATGAGTCCGATCTATATAGTGAGCCCCTGTAGACCTTATACATACTGTACTAAATACAAAACAAAAAAGTAAGTAAATAAATGAAAAGTCACATGGTATAAAAGTGGAAAGTGGAGGTGAAAAAGAATGGATGCTATGCGAATACAATGGACTCTTTCCCTCCCTACACCTAAACCTTGGGATATTTAGGTTTAAGCAAGTCAGCATCACCAAAGGCTGTAGTAATAAAGCAGTACATTACAGTTGCTTAGCAATGACCAGTTTGACTAACTGATCACAAGGGGGCAGATTAGTGATCATATTAGGTGCTCAACTTCCGCTATGGCCCCTTTTGTTTCCAGGTTTCCTAATGCTTCTACTCTTTGGTTAATATGATTGTTACTGGTATTGTTTGGTTCATGCTCATTGTAAAGAGCCCTGCATTATGTGGTACATGGGCATAGTGGCTGTGTTCATTAACTGTTGCCAGCCCTTGTATGTTTCCTGACTAGCGCACTAAGTATAAGGCAGGACTTTCCTTCCTGTAGCATCTTTCCCCTGGTAGCTATAAGCCAGATAGCTACTCTCTTCCCTTTCTTCAGGTTCTCTCGAGTGAGCAATGAAAACTTTATTGAAAATTTCCTGGAGAAGGGGAGGGGAAGAATTATACATTCTGTAGCAGATGCTTTAAAATCCTACCCTGGCATTTCTGTGTCCCAAGATCCTCCCGTCTGAGCTATACCCACTGGTAATGGGGTCTGACCTCACGACCCAGTCTCCACTTCTGCTCTCCTTCATAATATTTTGCCAGCCTCTTCAGTATGAGACGTGGCTGTGTAGTATTCCATAATCAGTACTTGTGGAATGCCTGAATGAATTCTTCTTCCCTCTCCTGCCAGTATCAAAGTTAAACCTCTCTCTGATTGTCATTGGCAAATTGACTTGGTTTTAGCACTTTCCTGAAACATCATGCAAATGTTTAGTAAAGCAGAAAGCCTCACAGTGATTGGGGTTACTCCTCTGACAATCAGAATTAGGAGGTCATCTTTGGTTTTTTGAGCTCAGCACCTACCCTTAATTATTTCATGATAATAATAATGATAGTCAACACTGACTACATGTGTCAGGCAATAATAAATTCTTCACATGTATTAATTCATATAACCCACACAATGATTCTACAAAGGAGATATTTTTTTTTGCTGTCACTGCCCATTTTAGACCTGAAAGTCTTCAGGCCCAAAAAAGTTAAGGACTCAAGTTTTCAGAGCCATCAAGTGGTAAAACTATGACTCAAAAACCAGGAAATCAGTCCTCAAGGTCTATATTCTTAACCATGTATTTGCTAAGTCAAATGTTGCTTCTAAATGAAACAGTGCTTTCCTAAGACTTTGGTGTTGAATAAATTTACTTTCCTTTTTCTTTTTTTAAAATTGTACTGGAGATTGAACCCAAGGCCTTCACCTGTTCTATATCCTCAGCCTGTCTCTTTTCTACCTTTTTTTTTTTTTGTCCTTTTAAGACAGGGTCTCGCTATGCAGTTCAGGCTGGCCTTGAGTTCACTTTTGTAGCCAGGCTGATCTCGAGCTCCCACTGATCCTCCTGCCTCAGCCTCCCAACTGCGGGGATTACAGGCATGTGCTAGACAGCCCCCTCGCATACTGAAGAGCCTGTAATCTCACCATGCCCAGCTTCTTTTTTACTTTTGAGCTAAATTACTAAATTAACTGGGGTCAAACTTGAGATCTTCATGCGTCAGCCTCCCAGTGTCCTGGAATTATGGAGATGCTAGACATCTTTTTTTTTTTTTTATTTATTTTATTTTTTTTCTTGTTTTAGAACTTTTGTTTGTTTTATTTATTTTTATGGCCGGCTCAGCCTGCCCTGAGGGCAGGGCTGGCGCAGCATGTGGTGCCGGGGATCGAACTTCAGTCCCTACAGCCGCCTGCAGGCCCTTTAGACCACTGAGCCATCCTGCCGGGCCCCCGACATCTTTTCTTATTACATACTCTTTTTACAGTTGGGACAAAAAGGGGTAAAAGTGGTAGCAAACTATAAAAATTTCCTAAGATACCCCATTTAGCTGTTTTCTTCTACCCAAGGCTGATATTTATTGAGTGCCAAATATGTGGTAAATATGAAGTCCTGGGAGCTGTTGGTCTCAGTGTGATCCATTCTATCCGAGGAGAAACGGCAGCAGGAATGAGGAAAAGATAGATAAGAAGACAAGAAGAGCTGGGTGAGGTGGTGGCTTGGCTGGGTGGTCAGCGAGATGAGCCTCCCCCCCCAACAACAATAGGAATGTTTATTTGTACCTTTGCAAAGTTAGTAACATGACACAAGGTTGCCTAGCGACTAATAGCTGAATTAACCAGTCAGGATGCTTATCTCACAACTAAGGTAGCTTGTCTGCTTTAGGCGCTGAGGCCTAGTCTCACCTACACACATTTGACCAATTTTCCAGCTTTAATGGCTTCCATTAGTGAAGCATACAGAAATTAAAAAATAAACAAGAAGCTGGGCGTGGTGGCATATGCCTGTAATCCTAGCACTTGGGAGGCTGAGGCAGGAGGATCAATGTGAATTTGAGACCAGCCTGGGCTGCAAAAGCAAGCTCCAGGCCAGCCTGAACTGCATAGTGAGAACTGGTGTTAAAAAAAAAAAAGGAGAAGGAGAGGAGAAGGAGAAGGAGAAAAAGAAAGGAGGAGGAGGAGGAAGAGAAGGAGAAGAGAAGAAGAAGAAGAAGAAGAAGAAGAAGAAGAAGAAGAAGAAGAAGAAGAAGAAGAAGAAGAAGAAGAAGAAGAAGAAGAAGAAGAAGAAGAAGAAGAAGAAGAAGAAGAAGAAGAAGAAGAAGAAGAAGAAGAAGAAGAAGAAGAAAACAAGAAAGAAGATAATTGTTTTTAGGTCTATGTTCTAGCCAGCAAACCAGACAATAAATTAATTCTAGTGTTATGACAGTTAGGATGATGGTACCAGACCCAAGACCAGGCTGCTTGTCAATCAAAAGACAATACTTGGGCCCGGCAGGATGGCTCAGTGGTCTAAAGCGCCTGCTTAGGAAAGCTTGGGCAGCTGCAGGGATGGCGGTTCGATCCCTGGCACCACATGCTGCGCCAGCCCTGCCCTCAGGGCAGGCTGAGCTGGCCATAAAAATAAATAAATAAACAAACAAAAGTTCTGAAACAAGAAAAAAAATTAAAAAATAAAAAAACCACAGGCAATCTTAGGCCAGTTGTTAGTTCTGAAAAGATTGAGACCTAACTGAACCAGAAGCAGATCTTAGTGGGCTACAGACTCTCCCTAGGAAAGAAAGGACACCAGAGAGCGAGACTCCTGATGTTCTTATGGAAGAAAACTCTCCTTCCAAACAATAACCACCTTCCACTCTGTCCTCCCTTCCTACAAGTCAAAGATGACAATTTGAATGGTGAGTAGTATAAAACAGTTGTTTCTAATAAAGTAGGCACATTTTGAGGCTTTCTGGTGAATACACTAGGAAAATTATTAGAGTCTCTGTTAAATTATGCACATTATACAACCCTTTTTTTATTATGAAAATGTTAGTGAAGGGGTGCTTTGGGAGGTTTCAGAATGCGTTGTGGCTATTTTCATTGTTTCTTATGGGGAAAAGAAGTCTTGATTTACAACCCACTTGAACAATCACCAGCCCCTGGGAACAAATTGCTAAGTCAGGGATCCACTGTATTTCTTTAAGTTGACATCTTAATCATTTAGGTACAGCTTCTCTTTGGAATTTAGAATGCTGAGCCAAGAGGCATAACCTTACAAAGAACAATTCAAAAAGGAGTGGCTACACATAGAGACCCTAGGTGCTAGAGAAGCCCACACAGAATCCCAGCTTGATTTGAGAAATCAAGGAAAATGTCCCTGGGAAATTTTTCAGCTGGCACCCAAGAGGTGTATAGACACCAGCCAGGCCCAAAGCAGAAGAGGTGGTGCCCTGCATATTTGTAAGCCTGGAGTGCAGCTGAGGTGCAGTGAGGTGGGCAGCCTGGTGAGAGATGTGAGAGGTAAACAGCAAGCAGGGTGCAGAAGGGGTCCTTGAAGGAGAGTGTGGGAGCCAGAGATAAGAGTGAGGGAAGGGAAAAGACATGGCCCCAGCCAACTACAACCATGGTCAAACCACAGCTTGGGTTATTCTTTCAGAAAGCAGGACAATGAGAAATTAGAATGGCCACATGTGCTACAAAATTATAATGGAGTTAGTTAGTTAAGTGGGGTTTCACTGGGGTGATTATTCAAGGTGGGGCACATATTCGAAGCTAGCCATGACCCCAAAGCAGCACTGTGCTACACAGGAGTGTCCCCCCGTCCCTGAGCCTGGAACAGGGGTCAGACAATTAATTCACCTGTCCTCTCCTTAAATCTTAAAGAGATGAGATGCAAAGCAGGGATGAAGACAAAGGAGTGAGAGCAGAGAGCAAAGTGCAACCAGCAGACCAAGAGCTGCGGCAGAGGTTATGCAGCTAATGCTGCTGTGAAGGCTGAGTGAGTACAGTGGGACCATGCCATCCCTGGAGCGGCGGAAGGTACCTTATCCTGGAGAGTCAGCGTGCTTATCTGTATCTGAGAAAGAGCCAATAACATCGTTTTTGTTTTGTTTGTCTTTGCTAATTTGATGAAAAAATTATTTGTGTATAAATTTTTATAACATGTGTAGCTGGTTGCGTGCATTTGTTATAGTTCTATCAAATTCCTATAGATTGCAAGAATTTTCTGAAGAGAGGTACATGTCTCTGTAAATATATTACCTTTACAAAATATTGTAATAGGGGCTGGGGCGATAGCTCTGTGGCAAAAGGGCCTGCCTGGCAAAGGCAAGGTTGTGAGTTTGAGCCCTGGTACCACACACACACACACACAAAAGCCTCTATCCTTCGCTAAAATGTAGATTGAGTTGAATATAACAGGCATAGACTGAGTCCCTGTTATTTACTGTAGCACTGCTTTTCTGGTAAAACCAGAGTCAAAAAAGAAAAAAGAGCAAAGACAATTAAATTCAACCTTCTATCTTTTGTGTGTGTTCCTTGTTTACTTAGAATAGTAAATTCTTAATAAACAAATAACCAGATGTGGTGGCACACCCCAGCAATCCCAGCCCTTGGGAGGCTGAGGCAGGAGGATCAGTGTGAGTTGAAGACCAGCCTGGCTACAAAATTGAGCTCAAGGCCTGCCTGAACTGCTTAGCGGGACCTTGTCTCAAAAAGACAATAAATAAATAGCTGAGAATGTTTTTTTTTTTTTTTTTTTTTTTTTTTCTAAATTCTGCTTTGATGAGAATGGCAAACAGATAGCAGCAGTTTTATGTCTCAGGAGTCCTTTAATTTCATGTCACAGAGTCAGTGCATATCCAGTTCATACTGTACCAGAAAACAAATGACAAGAAATACAGTACTGCTCTTAACGACAAGCCAACTGGTGAGAATCTGATAGCTATTAACTGTGTAGCTTAGCTAAGCTATTTAAGTATTTTGAGCTCAGGTCAGAGTAGTAATATTTGTATAATATATCGCAGATTCCAAAGTGTCCCACATTTATCCCGATTGGTGATATTAATACTTAATGAACGGTTACAGCTTTGCAGGCATGCTCTCCTTTAACTGTATAACAATATACACAAGGGAAGTGCTCTGTGTTAGTCATTCTTGGTGGCTATGACAAAATATATTTGGGAATGTTAGCTTAGAGCAGTAAAGGTTTCTTTGGCTTGTGGTTTCAGTCCATAGCGGAGTGGTCACCTTGCTGTAGGGCTAAGGTGAGGCCATCATGGTGAAAATATGTGATGGAGCAAGGCGATTCACCTTGGGGTAGCCAGGGAGCAGAAAGCAAGAGCTGGAGGAAGGAACTAGGAGCCAGGTCCAGTCCCCAAGGTCATACCCCAGGGTCCACTCCCTTCAACTAGGCCCTAACTCCTAAGTTTCCATGGGTTCCCAGTAATGTTATGAAATGATGATTTCATCAATGGGTTACTTCACTGTGATCTGATCACCTTCTGAAAGCCCCACCTTCGGATCACATGCAACTTTGGAGGTACAGTTTAGATCTGAATGGTAACATGCTTCTATTGTGTCCATTTGACAAATGATAACACTGAGGTTTAAGGATTGAAAAATATCCTATTCAAGCCAGGCATGGGTGGTGCACCCCTATAATCCTGGCACTTGGGAGGTTGAGGCAGGAGGATTGGTGCAAGTTTGAGACCAGCCTGGGCTACAAAAGTGAGCTTAAGACCAGCCTGAAGTACATAGTGAGACCCTGTCTCAAAAAGAAAAAAAAAATCCTATTCAAAGTATATAGGAAGTCTATGCTTTTTTCCTTTTTCTTTTGAGGTACTGCAGATTGAACTGCAGTACCTCAAAAGAACACAGCTACTTCCCCAACAAGAGCTTTTATTTTTTATCTTGAGACAGGTCTCAATTAGGTTACTGAATTGTCTAGTATGGGCTCAGATTTGTGATCCTCTTGCCTTATTCAGGCTTCCAAAGTGCTGGGATTATAGGAATGTGTCACTATGCCCAGCTAATCTTAACATTTTACTACGACATGTTGTAGTCAGGGCTTACAGGGAAAGGATTTAATACAGGACACATACTTTATAAGATGTTATAATAATCACCTAAAGAGTCATATATAGAACAGTGTGGGAGATCTGTCCACACACCAGAGACTGAAGAATCCAGGTGAGGACCTGGATCCCACAGTGATGTCCCCCAGGAGTCCAGCTGAAGGACATAAGCCCACAATGGTTCATACAAGTCTGTGTCGAGAATCTGCATTGGGAAGGCCCACAGGTCAGTGGCGGAAGCTAAAAAGTCTGCACCAGCGGGATGAAGGATCTGTGACAACAGGCTGAGGGATCTGCACCAGAGCCCGGAAGCTGTGCTCAGGTCAGGATCAGAGCTCCTCATAAAGAACTGTAGCCGTCCTCAATGACAGTAAGGTCCTGAGCTCCTTCGATAATGAGAACACCTGAGTTCCCACTAGGACAGCCAGAGGCACAAGCTTCTCCGGCACCCTATCTTCCTGGCCAGTCCTGCTTTTAGGCTGTTGGCAGCAGTCCTGGGTGGGCCTGCTGCACCCAGCAGTTCAGGTTCTGTTCAGATGGGTGCTACAAGTTGACCATTAGCTGATCCCCCATACCATCATTTAGTTATTTCATTTACTTTAATTATAAAGTGAGATCTCTAATTCTTGTTGGACTGAGATAATATATTTGAAATAATCAGCACATACCTGGTGTCTGCCATGTGGTTAGTATGCACTGCATGGTATGAGGGGAGGAGCCAGAGAAGGGGTGAGGGTACCCCCCCCCCCGCCTCCCTTAGCCACTTCCAGTCTCAAGACTTGATTCAGCTGTACAACCTTTCCAAGGACGCCAGACCATCCAAGCACAGATTAAACACAAACCATGGAATACTGTCCCCATTACCCTTTGTAGCTTATGAGCACTGAGTTGTGGCCAGTCAGAATTAAGATGTGCTTAAAGTATAAAACTCACAATAGATTTCAAAGTCATAGCACGAAAAAAAAAAAATGCAAAATCTCTCAACAATTTGGTGTAGATTACATATTGAAATGATATTTTGGATATATTGGGTTAAGTAACATTTTTAATGTGGCTTTCTATTCTTTTAATGTGGCTACCAGAAAATTTGAAATTATGTGTCTGTTTTGTATTTTATTTCCTCTGGATGGCTTTGCCCAGGAGGGGTGTCTGCTCTGTCCCCCACACCCTCACCCTCAGCCTGCGCCCCCACCCCAAAGTGGGCTCCAACAGCTGCTTATTTAGGCCAGTCCTTGCATAGTCTGTTCCTCAGGTGGCTGGACCACCTCTGCTGGCGTGAGTTCCCCTTCCCCACCATTGAGCACCTTCTTAACAGAATCAAAGCAATCTTGGGCTTTAGACTTGGAAATATTTACCTATTAGATACATCAGCTAGCAGAGTCTAATAAAATTTTAGTTTACATTTGGAAACTTCAAATATATTGATTTTTTATAGGAATAGTTTCATTTTTGTCTTAAGTATAAATTACCAGTAATGTGCTGTATAAATTTGAAAAGAAAGGAGGTACCATTATATACTAAGGTTTCAGCATGCCTGTGATGCCTGGTGCGTCGGCTTTGCCTCTGAGACCTACTGGAGGGCACAGCGTTGATTATGTTCATGCTGTTTGCTATCTACTGTGACCCTGGGACATATAATTATTGTTAAGAATTCTGGAAACTTAATTTTAAAGTATTTTATAATGTCCTCTTCCTGCCTCAGAATGTGCTCCCAGGTGAACAGTTGGTACCGCCAGGAGGACTAAGGTTGGGTGCTACAAACAATTTCTCAAACAACAAAACTTATGAAGTTGTGTTATGAGCAGTTTGCTTCTGAACGTGTAGGCAGCGTTCCCTCCCACAAGATTTTCTTTAAACATGGTTTAACTTAGTTTAATCAGTTGGGAGAATGTTGGTTTTTCCTTTTTAACTTGCCAGATAAGTCAAAAATATTTATTTTAAGAGAGAGTTTAAGGATCTCTGTAATTTCCAATCTGTTGGAGTTTTACAAATGATTCTCAGTTGAATGCCTATCATTGTTTCCAATCTGGTCAAGGAAAAACAGAAAAGAAGTATACAGTTCATCAAAATAATTAGTTGATTGGGGGGGGTGAGTAATTCCAAGAATAAACATTTAACCCCCTGGCACCTCATAAACCCCTGGAGTGAAAAGGATTATAAATTAAATATACAAGATGCAAAATAGTCCAGATACACATTGAACATTATTGTGAGCATGTGGGACACATTTAGATAAGTTAAAACCAAGTGTGGGTTTACAGTTGGCCATCTTTCATCAGCGGCTTACTAAACCTTTATTAATCTGGTGTGTGGGTGTAGGGGGGCAAGGGAGTGGTAGAAAAATGGCTTGTGACAACAGTGCCCCCTGCTGCCCGATGCCAACTTTCCCTTTCCTGGTTTGACATTTTTGGTGACATGAGAAGTAATGACAGACTTAGGAAGGAAAGAATTAACCTTCATCAAGGGCTTACAACATGGCAAACATTATGCTATCATTTCATTTATGAATTTCATTACAAAACTGGAGGTAGAATGCAATATATTTTGTAGATTGAAAAAATGAAACAGGTTCAAGAAGTTAAACAGTTTTACAAATTTCATAACCAGAAATGGATTTACTCAGGATTTGGACCTAGGAATGCTTGGGTCTAACCCTGGGCTTCCTGTAGCACTAGAGGCTGGGAACCCTGGGCCTACCTCAGATTATTAAAACATGATGTCCAGCTGTCCTGATCTGCATGGGACCAAGAGAGATTCCGAGACACTGGACTTTCAGTGCTAAAACCAGGAATGCTCAGAGCAAATCAGAATAAGTTGGTCACTGTAGCTGGAATTTCACTGAATCCCACCAGGCTGGAAGACTCTCTCTGGAAAAACAAGAA
Organism: Myocastor coypus; assembly: GCA_004027025.1. NCBI lineage: Eukaryota > Metazoa > Chordata > Mammalia > Rodentia > Myocastoridae > Myocastor > Myocastor coypus. The sequence goes on along the minus strand of PVJA010004130.1, from coordinate 7,875 downwards.
GGCTGAGCCTTGTCTGTCCTATTCCTCTCTGGGGTCCAGGTTGCTGTCCTACCTACTTTATGCCTGATACATCTGAGGACACTGTCAAAGACATTCACCTCTCTGCCAGTTACAATTGCCACAATTCCTGTCCCAAATCATCAGTCAGTTGAGAGCCGACTGTGGCCTCATCATCCCAGAAGAGGTGGGTTGAGGAACTGCACTGACACTCATTTTCCTGCCCCCACGCATAGGGTGCTTCAAGCATGCAACTCACACGCTTGTGTATGTTCTTGCTCCTCAGAACAGAAAAGAAGATAAGTCCAGAGAGAAGCTAAATAATTTGTCTAAGGCTATATAGCTAAAAAGGATAATGTAGAATTTAGAATCTATTTCTGCCCCAAATTGTTTGATTCTTTCTACTATATCATAGTGTCTGTCTGTGAAACTGTGATATAATAAGATCATTATATATATATATATATATATATATATATATATATATATATATATATAGCTTTGGTCCTGGCATGGAGTCCTTAAGACCTTTGTAATGTCTTGACTGACAGAGATGAGAAGAGCATCTTTTTTTATGTGGCCTTAGACTCACATACCTGTCAGGAATGTCTAAGACATTAGGAGTTTTTTTTTTTTTTTTTTTTTTTTTGTGGGACCAGGGTTCGAACTCACGACCTTGCACTTGCCCAGCAGGCACTTGTGCCTCGGAGCTATCTCCCCAGCCCCATTTTTTTTTTTTTTACTTAATGTATTTTTATTTATTTGGCACAGGGTCTTGCAGCTCAGACTCATCGTAATTTGCCTGTTTTCAGCCTTCCCAGCGCTGGGCTTACAGGTATGCACCACCACTCCAGGTCTCAGTGGCCAGCTCAGCATGCCCGCCTGGGGGGAGCAGGAGGACGGGGTTGGCATGGCATGTGGTGTTGGGGATGGAACCCCAGTCCTTGTGCTTCCCTAAGCAGGCGCTTAGTCTACTGAGCTATCTTGCTGGCCTGATCTTTGGAGTTTCTGTAATGATAATAATACTTCTGTATATTGATGTCCTGGCTGGTGGTTAGGACCTCCTAGATATCTTCAGGAGGAGGGCTGGTTACCAGGAAGACCAGGACATGATTAATGAGCAGTAACGTTCATCCCCTATCCCTCTGGAGATTGAGTTAATCTTCAAGGGCCAATGTTTAATCAATCTCACCTATGTAACATAGTCCCTAAACTAGGCTCTGAGAAATTCCTAGTGAACAATAGTGGTGCTTGGAGAGTGCCATTCCTGGTGAGTATGAACTGAGGTTCTCTGAAGAAGCAGAATTTATATTAAAAATTCAGATGACTTGACTGTGGATGCCTGAGAATTGTGGGTAATGGCCTAGACCCTCGAGTAGCCACTTACCTTAGTTTTTGTATCTGATTTAACATCCTCATGATTATTATGTGATTGTCTCAAAACATATTGCTAAGCTTAGTAGGCCTCTAGTCTACCCTAACCTTAAAGCTTAGAGTGATCTGCAAGGACATCTGAAATTTATAGGAGAGATTTCCACACTTTTCTACAGCCCACCTACTGAACCAACTCCCCTCCTTAATACCACATGTATTTGGTAAATGTATCCATTTATAATTTTATTTTGTTGTATGATTATACAAGTTCACGTACCGTTTTCCACAGAGGAACATGCCAGTCAGGGTAATTTGAATCCATGTTCTTCAGCTGTGGTCATTCAAACTTGCCTCAGAATGAACTATTTTCTTATGGAAGCTTCTGTCCCTTCCCCCCACATGTGGCCACATGCATGTCTTCCACTGAGCTGTTTCTGAGTTGTATATTAAAATGGTAAATGTGAAGTGAAATGTTTCCTTGAGTTCTGTGAGCCATTAGACTGTGAGAGCCTCTGGTTTATAACCAGCAGGTCAGAGTATGGGTCTTAGGATCTTTATCTGGAGTGGAGAAGTCTTATGATGCTGAGCCTTAACCTGTGGGCTCTGAGGCTAAAGTCAGGTAGCAAGTGTCACACTGGATTCAGCCACTGGATGCCCTGGTGGTGTCAGGAGAGTAGGAGGATTGGATTTGATAGCCTCATCCTTAGATGCTCAGTGTCTGCAGCATGTGTAGAAGCAGATCACAGGCTGGGAGTGGTGCAACTTGCCTATAGTTCCAGCACTTGTGAGGCTAAGGCAGGAGGATCACCATGAGTTCAAGGTGAGCCTGGGATACACAGTGAGTTCAAGACCATCTCAGACAACTGAGGGAGACCTTGTTTCAAACACCAACAATAACAAAAAAATCCCAGAGCAGTCAAATATTGAGTTGCCCTTCCTATCAAGTTCTTTCAAACTTCATTTTATTAGTTTCAATGTCTTTTATATGCTTTTAAAAGAAAACAACATGACCCTAACAGTATCATCCAAAATCTTATGTCCTTACAATGGAGGCTGAAGTTAACAGCTGAACCCTGAGCAATATGTTAAAGCTGAGAAAATAATCCAGGGAATTACCCATTCTCATTCAGTGTACTCTCCTAGAGGCCGAGTGAGTTCTCCAGGACCCCCACCAAGCACTGGATGTGTCCTCCAGTGTTGAGTAAACAAAGGAAGCAATGTTCTTCTAACCCCATCCAGAGTGGCAGCTAGACAGTTTATGCAAGTGGCAGTTTACCAGAGTGGATTAAATACAGAGGAATGGGCAGCTGACAGTTGGGTGGACAAAGGTTATCTGCCACCCCACAGCTATAAAACTGGAAGAATATCTATCTTCAACAGTTGTGCTAGTATCTAAGATGTTTACATTAACTGTAGTGTAGGTGTTCACTGTACGTTTGTTCTTATTTTATCTGAATATTCTATGATTATGTCTCATGAAAATTCTGTGTGGGGACAACATGAGATATTAACTCCAGTGTGTTATTCAAAATGTGCCTGGCATAGGGTCCGGGAGGATGGCTCAGTGGTCTAAAGCGCCTGCTTAGGAAAGCTTGGGAAGCTGCAGGGACCACGGTTCGATCCCCGGCACCACATGCTGTGCCAGCCCTGCCCGCAGGGCAGGCTGAGCCGGCCATAAAAATAAATAAACAAACAAAAGTTCTGAAACAAGAAAAAATAAAATAAAATAAAAAATAAAGAAAAAAATGTGCCTGGCACATAGTAAACACTTAAAAATCTGTTGAGTGAATGAATAAAGGGATACGTTTTTCACTTCTCTTTACATAAAAGTCTACATCTGCACTTGTGGAAAGGAAAATTCTACTTTTGCCAACTCAAGGCAGTTTAAATTTAATAATTTTAGGTTCCACCCTTGGGCCTGCCATGCCGGCCCCGCCCCTGGGGCATGCCGAGATGGCAACTGAGACTGGGCATGGTGGCATGCACCTGTAATCCTAGCTCTTGGGATGCTGTAGATAGGTGGATCACTCCAAGTCCGATCTAGTAGTGAGACCCTGAACACCCTGTAGACTCTTCCCTAAAATACAATGACAATAATAATAATAATAATAATAATAATAATAATAGGGCCCGGTGGGATGGCTCAGTGGTCTAAAGCGCCTGCTTGGGAAAACTTGGGTGGCTTCAGGGACCTCAGTTCGATCCCCGGCACCACATGCTGCACCAGCCCTGCCCTCGGGGCATGCTGAGCAGGCCATAAAAATGAGTGAACAAACAAACAAAGGTTCTGAAACAAGAAAAAAATAAATAAATTAAATAATAATAATAATAATTTTAGGAAAAAAATGTAGCCCAATGTCATATAACTACTTTTTTTTTTTAGATCTCTCATTTATTAAATATAAAATGCTTGTATTTTATACTTAGCTTTTAAATCCATGACAAAAATTTTTTATAACTACTAAATAGATAAGCTTTGTAATGGAGAAATATTTTTTACTGGCTATTTTTATCCTGGAAAAGGCTACTGACTTTATACCCATGTTTCACTTTATTTATTTGTTCGTTTGTTTGTTTGTTTTTAGTACAGGGTCTACAGGGTCTCCCTACACAGATTGAACTTGTAGTGATCTTTCCTGTTTCCAGCCTCCCAAGTGCTGGGATTACAGGTGTGCGCCACCATGCCTGGTCTCAGCTGCTGTGTCAGTACACCTTGGGGGTCGAGGATGGCACGGCACACCAGGGACTGAACCCTGGTCCCTGCAACTGCCTAAGCAGGCATTTTGCTTTGCTGAGCTATCTGGCCAGCCCTTCACTAAAGTTACTGAAGAATTATCCAAGAGAATTTTTGTTCTGAAGATTTCTTATTTGTTTCAACTTGTATAAATTTGCTCTAACAACACGCTATGATGTGAATATATCCCTTAAAGCTAATGTGCTGGAAACTTAATCCTCGATGAAACAGTGTAGAGATGTGAGGCCTTAATAGGAAGTGCCTAGGTCATGCCACGAGTCTGCCCTCATGCATGGGTTAGTGTGGCTACCTACAAGAAATGGCTGCTTGTCTCAAGTGTGAGTTGTTATAAAAGTGAGTTTGGCTTCCTTTGTAGGATTATTTATTTATTTATTTTTGGCTGGCTCAGGCTGCCTTCAGGGCAGGTCTGGTGCAGTTTGTGACTGAAGCGCAGTCCCCTGCACCTGAGTGAGTTTTGCTGAGGCAGGCGCTTTAAACAATTTAGCTAACCTACAAGCCCCTGGGCTTCCTGTTAATCTCTTGCACTTGGTCTCTTCTTTCTGCCTTCCACCACAGGATGCTGCAGCAAGAAGGTGCTGTCACATGCCAGTGCCATGCTCTTGAACTTCCTAACTTGCAGAACTACGTGCTAAATAAATTTCCATTCAATACAAATTATTCAGATACAGGAATTCTGTATAGGAGCAAAAAACAGACTAAGACACATGGGGGGGGGTAGCACTGGGGATCGGACCGAGGGAGCAGTGGGCTTTATCCCTGTCCCTTTTTATTTTATTTTTGAGACAGATCTTGCTAACTTGCCCTGGGTGTCCCAGAAAATGTAATCCTCACATCTCAGCCTCTTGAGTAGCTGGGATTGGAATTACAGGCATGTGCCACCCACCTGGTAAGACACAATATTTCAATGATACATTTATAAAGTGTCTTGCATAACTGGCATCACAGACCACCTTACCACATATTTCAATTTATGGTAAACAATAACTTGAGGAGCATCTATAATTAATTTAATTTTGTTTTCATAAAGCAGATTGTTAGCACATGTACATGTTAGCAAAACACTGGAAGAAGAGCATAAGGGCTCAGTAAATGATAGCTGCTGTTGTCATTGCTCTAGTCCTCTCTATTCTTATTTTCTTTAAATTCTGTTTCTTTCTTTTTTCCTTTTGTGTGTGCAGGGGAAGGAGGGAATTGAAACCAAGGCCTTTGCACTGAGATACCTTTCCAGCCCTTTCTTAAATTTTTAATTTTTTTTTTTCTTTAAATTTTTTTTTTTTTTTTTTTTTTTTGTCTTCTTGAGACAGGGTCTCGCTATGCAGTTGAGGCTGGCCTTGAGCTCACTTTCGTAGCCCAGACTGGTCTCGAACTCACACTGATCCTCCTGCCTCAGCCTCCCGAGTGCTGGGATTACAGGTGTGCGCCACCACGCCTGGCCTTTTTTCTTTAAATTTTGAGACGGGCTTTCACTAAGTTGCTAAATTGTCCGGGCTGGGCTCAATCTTCTGGTCCTCCTGCCTGAGGTTCCCAGAGTATTAGGATTATAGGTATGTATCACTGCTAGTAATTTGAATTTCATTTCCAATAGCATCCTAAAATATGCTTCATGGAAGATTGTCTATAAAAGTAAGTAGGTATGAAGTAAAAGGAGGAGTTCTAAGACCTAGTAAAATAAGAAACCCTAAATGAACAACATTGAAGCTTGCTGCTACAGGACTCACTATGCTAATGTGCCCTGTGACTCTCCATAAGCAGGTTCGAACTACTTGAGCACCACAGATCTTTTTCATTACCAGCAGTATTTTCAGGAGCACACTTTGGGAAGCCCTAGGTGGGCGGCCAGGGTAGGTTAGCACACTGTTCTATTGCAGACAGGGACAGGCATTTAAAAAAAAAAATTTGTGATTGAGACCTATGTCTACTTCATGTTCCCACTGGCCGTCCTTCCTAGTTTGTGCTAAGTTTTATACCAGCCAACTTTTTGTTGAATTACGGTCTCACATGCATAAAGCACAAATATGCTCTAATCTAAAAGTATAGCTTGGTAAATCCTCCTGGTTATATGCACATCCAGGTCAGAATATAGGGGTTGAATTCTTAATCAGAAAACCTTTTAAAAGTTCCTTGATCTCCCACCACTGTGGTTTTCAGACTTAGGTGGCTTAGTACAGAGTGACCTGTGAGCTTATTAAAATCGCAGATTCTGCTCTCACAGATGTCACGCTCAGATCTACAGCTGGCATTTTACATAAAACCTCAGGGGATGCTGATGCAGGTTGTCTGTGGCTCGTGCTACCCACAGACAGCAGCCTGCCCTTGGATAAAACTCAGAGCCCAGACACTAAAGCCTTCCCTAATTTGACCCAATTCAGTTTTCTTTGTAATGGTCATTGTCACAATGCTGATCTTTAAAATCTCTTTGTTTAGCTGCCCCACCCCTCAATCGGAGAGCACACCAGCATCCTCAGAGGCACTTCATAAGTGTATACAATTCCAGCCCCTGCCCCCCTCCAATTTCTGATTCAGTTGTCCGAGATTCTCAAAGGATTCGTCAACCAAAGGCCAAATGCCACTTGCCCCTGCATTCAGAGGCCCTGGTCAGGCACATTGGTTTGGAAAGGGAGAGGAACCTTTGGAAAGTCTTTGGGACTTGAATACACAATGTGGGGAGCAGGAACAGAAAACTGCCAGATGCCCTGAGCAATCCTGCCTCTTGGTTCCTTCAGAATTAAGCTTCCTCAAGGACTTGTCTGTGCTGGGTTCCCTCATTGCCTGGTTCCCCAAGTGGCAGCTGTCTGAGCGTCCTCTCCTGTCCTAGTGAAACTGCCCCTTCCCCAGGTCTGTAGCAACCCCCATCTTAAATTTCCTTTAGATGCCCTCCTGGCCTGATTCACTTGATTATAACTCTTTATATGTTCTTGAACAATTATTATTATTTTTAAATCTCTTAGTTTCAAAGTAAGCAGGTTCAGGGCCTGCCACACAGTGAGGGGTTGGCTGTGTGCTGCAGATTTAACCTGAGACCCTCCTTCCTTTTTTCAGGCCCATGGGACAGCAAGCTCCATAGGACAGAGGATTTCTTACTTTTGTGTTTCTAAAATCACGTCAGAAGTTCATTGGTCAAAGAAAAAATAACAAATGGCTACAATGATGAGCACTCCCACCCGGATCACTTAGTGAGGACCTCCAGACCTCTTAGCCCTCCAGAAACTGAAACCACTGGAGGTAGACAGGTGGGGTCTGAGTGTGGGGTGGGGAGAGGTGGGCCTGTATTAGTTACTTTTTTGCTCGTTGGTGGAACAAATACCCAACACTCAAAATGAAGGAAGGAAAGGGTTTTTTAGCTCACAGTTTGTGGAGGTTTCAGTTCATATTCGGCTGGCCCAAGGCTGAGTGGAACAGAGCAGAGAGCATCCAGTTCATGGCGGCGGAACAGCAGCAAAATGGCAGCAGAGGCAGCCAGTCAATCAGGGCAGCAGAGCAACAGCAACAGCTAGAGCTCCAGTCTATCTCTCTGTCTCTCTTTATATTACATTCAGGCTCTCCGCTTTAGCTCCCGCCCTAGGCTACACCCATAATCCCAGAAGTACTTCCACCCATAATCCCATCAGTACTAAAACCCATAATCCCAGGGATCATGGATCAAGTCTCAAACTCTAGAAGTCCCCACCCAATGACTCCATGAGGCTTTGGGGGGACAACTAGACATAAACCATAACATTCCGCCCCTGGACCCCCAAAGTCTCATACAT
>PVJA010004129.1:0-88645 GCA_004027025.1 Myocastor coypus | reverse complement strand
CTTGAACTCACTTTTGTAGCCCAGGCTGGTCTCGAACTCACACCAATCCTCCTGCCTCAGCCTCCTGAGTGCTGGGATTACAGGCGTGAGCCACTACGCCCGGCTTTTTTTTATTTTTTATTTTTTTATTTTTTATTTTTTTTAACTTTTTTTAAATTTTTTTTGCTGCTCTTGTTTAAGCATAAAGAAATGTTTATTCATAGCCAGAATTCCTCCATTCATGCATAGAACTATTCTAAAATATCGACTGGCTCCCCATGAAAGGAAGGCTTAGCTATAATCTATAATTGTGGTTTATAATGAGATAAAACTAATGTTTCAAACCAAGGTGTCATAAGCACTGGGAAAGGACCAAAAACCATAGAGTGAGGAGTCCAAGTCATGGCACAGAGAGATAGTAGGGCCCTGTGGCAGTCACTCACAGCCAACTATTAGATGCAAAGTCTCCCCATACCTTGGAGAGATCTGCCCGATTCCTTCATCTACAATGTATTGCTCTTCCCTTATACATCACCCCTAAAGAGTTGTTCCTTCTAACAATGAAAGGAATGTAGTTTGTAGTATTCAGGAGCTTATAGCACAGCACAGTTGATAGTTATATGTACAAGAAATTACAGCCCCTCTGGTAAATTCTATCAAACAGGAAGTACAGATATCACAAAAGAAATAATGTATAGTGCACATTTCAGTAAAGAAAGGTGTTCGGAAGGAAGAAAGGTCTCATGTAGGCCACAGTGGAGGGCCAGAATTGGAGAGAAGTGGAAGAGGAGAGACCTAGGGGGCAAAGGAAGGAGCCTGCTGTGAGGCTGAGGGGAAAGAGAGGTCTGCTCTGGGAAACTGTGACTGATTCCCAGTGAGTGGAGGAGCTCCCAGCTGGAAGTGGGAGTCAGCACTAGGTGAGCAGAGGCCAGGAGAGCAGGCACCTTTAAGTCACTCCTTAGGGTACCCATGAGTGCTCCAGGTGCAGCTGGGGGCTTTAATCAAAGTACAACATAATGAGACTCATGCTCCAGGCACATCATTTTTTCTGGTTCATGGGGTGGTGAGTGTGAGCAGGAAGATCTGTTAGAAAACTAACGAAGTACTTGAGATGAGGGATGGGGACAAAATGGACTTCAGTGGCAGTGGAGAAGAGGGAAGAATGACAGATGCAAAGATGGCATTGGTATTGTAATTGCCATAACTAACCTTCGCCCATGAATGCTTTAAAGGGAAAGTGCAAAAGTGTTCAATTAACTGAAAACATAGGATATTAAAGGGAGGCTTTTAATAGATTTAATAGAAATTTTGGAAGCCTAAGAGTTTTAAACTGTGTCACATAAGAGAAACAGAAATCTCAATTATGCCTACCAGTTAACTAAAAAGCTCAGTTAGAGTTGTTTCCTTTTTTAACTGGCTCTTAGAATAGTTCATTAGTGAATGAAAAGGCATGCTGTTTTTAACAATCAATAGGGCTAAGAGTACTTATGAAAGGGGAAAGCAGGGGCAATGAAGGGGGTGATTCTCCATGACCACAGGCATTTCTCAGCCGCCCCCACGGGTGAGGCAGAGCCTTAAACTCCTCTGGGCTCCAAGCCACGCTCACTCATTAAGATGAAGAGCTGGTGTGCAGGGTGTGTCATTCTGTGGGCTCCTTATTAACTGGAAACAACCCCTGAGCTTCTGGAGGCCTCACCTCCCACCCCTGGAGCTCCCTCCTGAGCACCTACCTTGGCATTGCTGTTGGAAGAGCAGCATGAGGATTGGTGTTGGGTCATAGTTACATCCACTGCCCAGAAAACTATGTGTTCTGCAAAGGGTAGGCCTCAGAAATGTTGGACAAAATGACACTTTGGAATTATCTTCATATTGACTACTTTATTCGATCATTTGATGCTTCTATTCTTTATTACTGCAATCAAAATAACCTTATGAGTACCTCTGGTGAAATGACTTTATAAGGATCACATGCAAACATGAGGCTTTTAAGGTAATGCTCACTTTATTGTGTCATAATACCCTTTAAAAGATTCATTCTTCTTTACAGAGAAGATATTTTAATAATTTTATCTACTGAGGAAATTCAAAGTAGAAATCATTTTCCAGTAATAACATTGGACTTTTCTTTCTGCTAATCACCATGTGAGAAATGTAGCATACAGATGTTTTCTTATACAATGTACCAAATGGATCAAGTTTAGTAACTATGTAAGTTCAGTTATTACTAGATCGGCAGAAGTCTTCACATCTGAGTGAAACGTTCCACCAACATAAACATTTGTTATCATGCTCAAACTTTTTGGAGATCAGGGGAAAAAAGAAGAATCCTTTTTTTTTTTTTTCAATTAAGTACTTGAAAATTTGTAAGTTCTTCGCAATTGCTAAACTGCTACAGTTTAAGTTAAGATGTCACAGTATTGCACTAAGGGCTATGAGGTATGTTCAGATCAGTGTACCTGAGGGAAGGTCCTGAACCTGTAGCTGTGCTTCTGTATTTGCTGGGCTCATTCCCCAGGGGCTTCTGATTGTTTCCCTCCCGGAGGAGCATAGTTTCTCTTGCTGATGCCAGGAGGCCAACAACCCCTTTGCTCCTGTTTCTTGGTTGCAAAGCAATGGAGCAAACAGCAGTATGACGTTGTTTCTCTATCTTGCATGTTGCTTTTCACCTGGTATTTGTTTTCCAGTTCCTTCATAGGTCATTTTCAGTCCTGTAGCATCTTTTTGAGGCTAAAATGTCCTAGAGATGACAGAAAGTAGGCCTTGCTTACAACAGAAACTGCTGTTGTAGTTTAGGTTTTTAATTGATTCTTCCATAAAAACTTTACCTATGCTGTCCTCATATTATCTTAGTTACTTTTCTGTTCCTGCTGAGACAAAATAATCAATGTTCAAAATTAAGGTAGGCAAGCTTTACTTAGCTCAGGGTTTGTGATGCTTTCAGTCCATAATCTGCTGGCTCCAAGGCAGGGTGGAACATGACAGAGGGCAACAGTTCATGGCAGCAAAAACTGTGAGAGTAAAAACAAAAGAGTGTGAGAGAAGATTCCGCCCCTTATATTGTAGGCAGACTACTAAACGCAGGGCAGGTGTAGTACTCACACCCATAATCCCATTGTTAGAATTGTTAGATAATGAATCAGTCATAGACTCTAGAAGCCCACCCCATGACTGCCTGAGGCTCTGCAGGGACCTCAAGGCACATATCATGGTGAAATAACCCACTTTTGTGTTTATCCCTCCCAGCTCTGCTGCTCTAGGGTGCCTCAGGACGAGAAATACAGCTTTAGCTGCTGAACACAGAGTGCAGCAGTGGCAGTGCCTTGTGACTGATCAGGAACTGCGCTTGGACTCTGTTCCCCTGTGTGGCACAGAGCGCTGCTCTGGTGTTTGCAAAGCCCATTCCCACACTCAGTCTTATTTAAGCCTCATAAAAACTCTAGAAAATGACAATCATTCCCAGAAAACCTTCTGGGCTGACCTATGAAGTGAGCGTTGCTCATCCCCTGCTGTATGCAAAAGCCATCCATATCCTGGACCACTGAATAGTCTAAAGCTTCTGGCTTCATTTGTGTGTGTGTGTGTGTGCTTGTTATAGGGTCTCAGCTTGGACTCATAGTGATCTTCCTGTTTGCAGCTTCACCAGCACTGGGATTATAGGCATATGGCATATAGACTCTGTGGGGGGCTAGCCCACCCTGGGGGCAGGCCAATGTGGCATGTGGTGCTGGGGATCTACCCTGTGCTTGCCTAAGCTTGCCTAATCTGGCACTTGAGTCTGCTGAGCTATCTTGTTGGCCGTACATTCTTGTCTTCCCTGGGTACCTAAACTTTTCCTTTTAAAATGTGAAATAGATCACAAAATTTTCCCACTAATATTCTTCCATAGATTCTTGGACACAGGTATTCATCCTAGCTTACAATGCTCTATTTCAGTGCTGTTCCAGATTTTCTCAGAATCCTTCTCAAGAAAGGTATTTTATATTTCCACTCATCACACACACACACACACACACACACACACACACACACACACAGTTGCACATGCACACACTCAAATCAAAACCTTTATCCTTTGATATTTTTCGGATCTTTTATACTTCATGATTGCATTAATAGGACACTGTAATCATGAACGAATTTATTTTTATGCCTGCAGTGTAGAAAACATCTTTCTACTTGATTGGACCCATCTACTTTTCTGATTTTATTTTCCATGCTTTATCTTTTCCTATTTCCCTCAGTACACTGGCCTCCTTGTGTTTTTCTGGCCCTGCCAAGTACACTCTTCCATGTAGGTTTTGGTACTGAAGTTCCTTCTTCCTGGGAAATTCTTCTTCTGAGATATCATATAATCTCCTTACTATATTGTTAGTATTGGAAGTTGTATATCTTTTCATTGTTAGGTCTCAGCCATTAGAACTAAAGAGTCATAAAGAAAGAATCGTTGCTCTGTCCTAAATACCAAACTTAGGATTGGCCCCTAGTAACATACAATCAGTTTAGTCCTTAGCTGTCACATGATCAATATTTGTTGGATAAATGACTGTACATTTATAATTGGAGACATCAAGGTGCTAACATATGCTAGAGCTGTGACCAAAGTGGCCGTTAAACTAGAGTTAGTGGTTCTTAAAATTGCTTTCTGTCAAACACATTATTTTTTAAATTTTAATTTAATTTTTTTTTCTTGTTTCAGAACTTTTGTTTGTTTATTTATTTTTATGGGCGGCTCAGACTGCCCTGAGCGCAGGGCTGGCACAGCATGTGGTGCTGGGGATCGAACCTCGGTCTCTGCAGCCACCTAAGCTTTCCTAAACAGGCGCTTTAGACCACTGAGCCATCCTGCTGGACCCCTCAAACACATTATTTATTTCATCTTTTAACTGACAGATTTCCTCAAGTACACAAATGCTACATTTTTTAACACAGTGATGACTTTTTGTTCATTTGTTCTACATGTTGAATTTTTCTCATGAGTGAAGTACTGTACCAAATGCTGGTGAATGGCAGTGTAGTCTTTGTCGTCCATTATTGTCCCACGGATACAGGGGAAAAATGAAACTTCCAACCTGAAAGTTACCTGAGATAAGTTCATATTCTCTAAAACCAAACAATGAATTATAGGAACAAACAGAGATTAAGAGCAGAATATATTTATTGAGGGAAAGGAAGCTTCTGTCTGAGAGAAAGACAGAAGGGAAGGCCTGAATGGGTTGTCCCCAAGAAGCTGTCTCTTGCAGGGACTTTTATTGAGTAAAACCATGAAGTGAGGCAGGTTTAAGGTGGTGGAGAACATGGGGACTTGCTTAGAGGGGCATGGCTATGGTCAGCCAATGAGATTACGAGCACCATTGCTCAGGGAAAACTGATTAAATCCAGTACCAAATAGGAAAGTGAGAAAGGTAGCAAGTGGGCATGAATATGGGACAGGGTCTCTTCCTGTTGGGGATTAAGTTAGTGACTCATTTGGTCTCTTCATGGTGATTGATACCTATTTTGACTATCAATTGCTGATGCCCATCCTTAGGGAAGTATGTGGCTGTAACTTGTTTATTCATTTGTCTTGAGGTCTGGCTAAAAGTGGGATTATCTGTCTCTTCCAAAGTTGCAAAGTCACCTTGTCTTCCATATTGAGTGCTTGAGGGCCTGGCCCTGTCTGACTACCTATACTATCTCTATCTAATTCAGCTGCCTACAACACCACAGTCTAATGAGAAGCAAACAAACAAATATTGAGTGATAAGCAGTCTAATTTTAAGCTTGTCATATAATGGAATTACAAGTAGTAGTAGTAGTAGTGGTAGTAGTAGTAGTAGTAGTAGTAGTAGTAGTAGTAGTAGTAGTAATAGTAATAATAATAATAGTTGGAGAAGAGTCCTCAGCAGGACTAACATCTAAAAGCATACAGGAGAGTTAGAACAGGAATTATGCAGTTGGTGAAAGGGGGCAGAATGGGGGGGGGATCAGACACATTCTGAGGTTAGGAGGAGGCTGGGAGAATGGCAAGCATTTTGGGGGTAACTCAGGAGAGACCGTGGCAGTGAGAAATTATCTTGGGCCAGTAGGCAGAAACTAGGCAAGACAGCAGTTTCTGAGCATTGTTAGCAACCACTGGCTCGACACTAGGATTAAAGGAAGCTATTCAGCATCAAACAGAATTGTGCCATCAGATTTGAATTTTCTAATCTTCTTCTCTTTGCAAGCTAGAACTAGAGTAGAGGAAAAGCAGAGGGAAGGCGAAGGTGCAGATGTGACATAGCGCTGGGCAGAAATGAGAGACTGGCTGAAGACACCTCAGGAGGGTTGAAGAGAATATGAATAAAAAGATGGAACTTGGGATGACTAAAATGTGTCATCGCTGATTAATGAAAACATTTTGAATAGCTTTTAAAAAGTAAAACTCATGACTTACACACTGGGTGATTGGTGGTGCAAATGCTTTTTCTATTAAAGAACTACGGAAAAATTATTATCTGTGGAGCAATAAAATGAATTCCCATTCCTAAGACATCACCTTTTGATAGTTACAAAAACTGTGAACTAGAGTCTGAGAGAACCAACAATGAAAATTGGAGGAAACTGAATTTAAATTCCTTATCAAACCACTGAAGTAGTACTTCAGGAAGTTTTCTAATTACATTCATTTCACATTATAATTAAAATCTGCATTGCTGGCTTTTACAAGTCTCCCAGTCACTTAGTGCTGTGATTTCCCTAAATAGCTCTCAGGCTTTATCTTCATATAACATGCTATTTTGTGCTTTCCATGTATAACATATGGTATGGTACCTCGACTTACAAAATAAATTCTCTCCAAGATTCTGGCCACACATGGACAAGAACTAAATCAAATTTTCACTTAAGGTCAACATGGACCCTAAACACCTAGCTTGATTTAGATCTTATACAACTTGATTTGCAGCTAGAATTGTGGAAAGAATGGAATTCATGAAGCGAGGCACTGCAATGCAGTGCTGCTTTGCACATCACGTGTTCTCAAGAGACATTGTTGAATTATCCAGCATGCTGTCCATTCTGCACTTAGAGCTTTCTCCTGAACAAAGCTGTATATATTACAGTGTCATCGCTGTGAGTGACCTTCCTGAGCTCTGCCTTGCTGGAAGCAGGGACTATGATGTGATGAGTTGTGTGCTTTCTGTGGTTCCTTCCAAAATGGATAACTGTTCAAATCTGTGACTCAACTGCAGTTAACTGAGGGATGCAGAGTTGATCCCTTTGAGTATAAGCTCCGCGTCTCTATGTTCTGTTCTTTAAATTGTATAGAAATCATTTTGTTCGATTAAGTAACATATGTTACTGAAGACAGAGACAGAATCACTTTTTCCAATATTTTCTCTTGCATGTGCATAAATGAAGCATATTTAGCAAGTGACAAATTATTTTTATGTTTGCCTAAGTAGTTCAAGCAGAGAGCTTAAACTTGGCTGTGCACTGGAGCCACCTGGCACATTTTTGAAATATTCCAATGTCCTGCCTCTGACCCACACCAAAATGAGTTGTTTTCAGACATCAGTATTTGTAAAGATTCCAGATGATTTTGCTGCGCAGCTTCAGCTGAGCCATCAAGTGACAGAGCAGTGGATGCCTACACTTTTTGCTTAATGTGTTCTTTATTGTAACCACGAGATGGCAGCATGACAATATGTGTACATCTCAGCCCCTGTGTGAGGAGAGTGGAAATTAAACCTCTAACACTAATCAATAACTTTTTCTGTGTCCTCTCCCTGAGAGATGGAGGTAGCGTTAACTTTCCCCCCTGCTGTCCTTTGTTGATTTGTTTTCCTAAGTATCTTATTCACTGTCTCATTGGTGAACATAATTCCCAACACCTGCAACTTTAAAAAAAAGTTATTTTGGTGTCCAGTTTCAGAGGTCTCAGTTTATACATGGTCTGCAGGACCCAATGGAGAAACATAGAAAGGCAGCAGGGCTGGTGGGAGAAGTTCCTCAGGTCTGGTGACCATGAAGAAAAACAAAAGGGACAAGACCATGAGTGAGATCACGTTCCAGCCATGCCTCAATGACCCGCTTCGTCTTCCTAAGCCCTGCTACCCAACAGCAAATTGGCTCTATGTTCATTAGTGGACTGATCTGATGTGGATAGAGCATCCCCATGGAGCAGTGGCCTTCCAAACAGCCCCAAGATTTTGGGTGGCATCCCAAATGACAAGTCATTTTTTAAAAGTACATTTATCAATGAATTAAATTAATAAGAATTGCAAGGCATATTTGCCAATAGGGACAAACATCAGCCAGATTTGAGTTTAAGTAATGCCTTTGCCACAGGAGCACAATCATTTTACCTCACTGTGCTCCTAAGCACTCATAATCCTGACCTGGATCTCTCCCGGTCATAGGGAATCTTTGCTTTCTGCTCCACACTTAGCAGAGAAAAATGGTTATAAACTTTAAATGATGCAATATGTGAAATCGCTTCAAAAAATGGGGGATGAAGATGTTGAGAAAAATGACACTATTGTAGTAGAATCAGTGACTCAATATCCAGAAAATACCAGGATTCAATGTTCTTTATGTTGTGTGTGAAAGACAGTGTGTATGTGCATGCATGCGTGTGTGTGTGTGTGTGTGTGTGTGTGTGTGTGTGATGTCTTGCTTTTCTGTGTGGGGGTCTCCTCCTGCCACCCCTTGTCCCCCAGACATGCTGCCTTTTGGGGCAAGGCCATGAAAGTGCCTTTTGATTTCTGGTAGTGACTGCATCACACAGCAAACATGACTGTCTCATTTCCAGGAACAAAGACTGAAAGCCAATTGTTATTACATTTCTCACTTTAGCATTGGGAATGCCATCTGCCTTTATATCCAAATCCTTGTTCAGTCATAATTATGTCATTTTCAAATCTTGCCAGTGCTCTCTCTAACATTACTAGTGGCCTTCAAGGTGGCAAGTGTGAAGCCAGTCTGCATCTCTTGCCTCTGTGCGTGTCCATGGCCTGGCCCCAGGTCCATCTAATGCCTTGTCCTTAGGCCTCCTGTGGGATCTGCATTCTTATTCTCCTCAGCCTCTATTCTATGCCCAGGGCTTACTTGTTTTCTCCACCCTTAGAACTGAGGCTATCTCATTTGATCATAGATATTCAACTACTTTCTCTTAGTTCAATGAGAAGAAAGATTTGTGCTGATAGTGTTTGGACAAGATATCATCTGCATCCTGTACTCTGAATAACTACTACGAAGACAATATTGTCTTAGTTACTCTTCCCTCATTGCTGGGACGAATCCCTGGCATTCAAAATGAAGGAAGGAAAGGTTTATTTAGCTCACAGTTACTGCAGGTTTCAGTCCATATTCAGCTGGCCCAAGGCTGTGTGGAACAGGGCAGAACACAACCAATTCATGGCGTTGGAGCAGCAACAATGGCAACAGAGGCAACAGACCAATCAGGGCAACAGAGAGCAAAGAAAGAGTCTGTCTCTCTGTCTTTCTTTATGTTACATTCAGGCTGTCTGCCTCAGCCTATCTGCCTTAGGTCACACCCATAATCCCAGAAGTACTCAGACCCATGATCCCATCAGTACTAAAACACATAATCCCAGTGGATCATGAGTCAAGTCTCAAACTATAGAAGTCCCTGTCCCATGATTGCATGAGGCTTTGGGGGAACAACTTGACATAAACCATTACAAATATGCAATATATTAACTATTGTAACTGTACTACTAACCTGTTCTGCGACGGTCTCAGTGTTATTTCTTTCTCATTCAAATTAATAGAAAAATAATGAACAAAAAAATCTGAATGATTTTATCATCTTAGAAGAAAGAGCTGAGGCTATCAGGGACTCTCAATTTTTCCCTGAAGCGTTTTCTCCCTGGGCATCACATCTCCCACCATAGCCTTAATTTAAGTACCATAAATGACTCAAATCTGCATCCATTTTCCCTAAATTCTAGGTGTATAAATCTAACTGCTTCTGGGATTTAAGTCGACATCTCAGCACAAGCACACATAACCTGGAACTGGGCATCTCTCTCGGCCGCAGGGAATCTTGTCTTGCTGCTCCAACCTGAGGATGGAGGGTGCACTCAGATCCTGGGAGGGAGACACTCCATGCTGCTTGCCCACCCGTAAACACCCATGCTCCCAGAGCTGGCAAGGCTTCCATGCCCACTCCCAGCCTTCAGAGCACTGCTGCAAATAGTCCCTTGCACATGAATCACATTCGCAGGATTTTCTCTGGGAATTAAGTACAACACAGCTTAGAAAGAAGCCTTAATTAGGCTAGTTAACAGAGAAAACCAATTTTATTAGCTTCCATGCTCTCCAAGTACATGCTTTCAATTCCTCAGACTTAAAAATCTTAACAAATAAAATTTGCCTACATATGTTGTGTACATGTTGTGAGATACACATATGTGGGGTGGTGTAGCTAAACAGAGTGCATTAACGTGCATTGTATCTCATCATATCTTGTTCTGGCGGTAAAGACAACTGGATTGCATCCTTGTGTTATTTTCAATGATGGGTGCATTATTAACTGTAGCGACCATGTTTTATATTAGCTTTGAAACATAATCCTTCTAACTGAAATTTTGTATTCTTTGGCCGAAACAAGCACTCTTAGTTAAGAACTAAGTAGTGATTCCTTGACTAGGTCACTGAATGAATTCATAACTAAATGAAGAACTATGAATCATATTTACATTGCAGTATTTAGAATGAAGAAATTGTTAAAAGAATGTTCAACTTGATATCTTTGCTTTTATGTGTCTAACTCTTACATGAAGTAGTGTAATACATATCAACATAAAACTACAATACTGGACTGTATAGTATAATCAGCAAAAACTGTAGTGCTGTGTAAATAAGATTACTGCAATGAAAAGATGTGAAGGCCTTGTAAACAAGATGTACAGAACTTTTAGTGTAAATCAATGTCATGAAACTTTTCCCTATGTTTCTTTTAGTATTTTTAAACTTTAGGTCACATATTTGAGTTTTACCTTTTTTTTTTTTTTTTTTTTGAGACAGGGTCTCGGTATGCAGTTGAGGCTGGCCTTGAGCTCACTTTTGTAGCTCAGGCTGGTCTCGACCTTGCACCAATCCTCCTGCCTCAGCCTCCCGGGTGCTGGGATTACAGGCTTGAGCCACCACGCCCGGCTTTACACATATTTGAGTTTTAAATTCATTTTTTTTTTAATGTCTTTTTGAGACAGGGTCTCACTATGCAGTTCAGGCTGGGCTTGAGCTCACTTTTGTAGCCCAGGCTGGTCTCGAACTCTCACTGATCCTCCTGCCTCTGCCTCCCAAGTGCTGGGATTACAGGCATGCGCCACCATGCCTGGCCTTTAAATTCATTTTGAGTAGGTGTTTATGCAGGATATGTGGTAACAATCTAATTGCTTTCTTCTTGCATGTTGATAAGTTGAAGAGATCTCTTTCTTCATTGTGTGTTCTTGGCACCTTTGACCAAAACACTTGACCATAAATATGTAATTTCAAGGCTCTCTATGCTGATCCATTGGCCATTCTGTTTTATAATGCAAATGCCCTGCTGTTTGAGTACTATTGGTTTATCATATATTTTGAAGTCAGATAGGGTGAGGATATTATAGATGATAGAAGGCTCTTGGCCTTACTGGTGCTACGAAAGTCAACATCTTCAGTAGTTTCACTGCCACAAAAGTGTTCATTAATTCTTCTTTTTAAATGTCCTACCATTTGACCACCATCTGAATGCAATATTCTCGTTTTATATGTATTTATCTATCTGGGGGTGATGGGCCTACCTTCCCTAGACTGTTTATTGTATTTTTTTCTTGTTTCAGAAATTTTGTTTGTTTGTTTATTTATTTATTTTTATGGCCAGCTCAGCCTGCCCTCAGGGCAGGGCTGGTGCAGCATGTGGTGCCAGGGATCAAACTACGGTCCCTGCAGCCACCTAAGCTTTCCTAAGCAGGCACTTTAGACTATTGAGCCATCCTGCCAGGCCCCCCTAGACTGTTTTTAAACTCTGGCCTTTGTAAGGGTTCCTGTGGCCCCCAACCTTTCTCTCTAGCCCTCTTCCATGGTCATGGTTCAACACGTTCTTACTGGTATTTGCGCACCTGCAAGCCTCTGGCCAACAGCACTTGTCTGAATTCACATCATCTCCTTAATTTTCAAATAAACATATCTGCTTATGCAGCCTTAGGCTTCTCTCTCTACCCACCTCATTTCACTTGGTGTTCTGTTTCTTGGGAGTCCACCAATACCATTATCTGCATGAGTACTCAGCTTACAACACAGAGAGTTATTTTTCTCTCTCATTGTATATAATCCACTAGAAATCCAATTTGTATTGGTTTTATTCATTAAACTTATTCGTTATTATTGAATACTGTATATCTTCAGTCTCTTTTCATTTCCATTCCCTACTTGGATTTTGGATTTTTATTTATTTATTTATTTATTTATTTATTTATTTATTTATTTATTGTAGATCATACAGTATCTGTCTACACCTTCTCTTGGATTTCTGTTGTCATTATTCCATCCAAGCATAGATTGAACACATGCTAGGTATCTAAGACCTTTGCTGGATTATTAAATATAATAAATCAATAAAGTTGAATGTCTTCTAACTCATACTGATCATCTATTTGCTCATCTTACTTAATTCAGCTTGAACATATATACACAATGTCATAATACAAAATATGTACAGGTCACATTGTTATTACTTATGCTATCCATATATGCGTGCATGGTTTAATTTCTGCGGGACTTTCAACAAAGAAAGTAGAAATCAAATCTTCAAAAATAATACAAAAATATCTTGAGTCTCTTAAGGAATAGATGAAGGTCTCAAAGCCTGATAGTTTTTCATAAGTTACCATTTTGCTTTATGCCCCATCCTCCTTTCTTTCATATTTACTTTGCAACCTAGCAAAACAGAATTTGTACTGTTTAATAGGATGGGGAAGTAGAAAATGTGGGCAATCAAAATAACTGTTCTTAGCAGATGGAGGCAAACAGTGCTATAAAATATCACACATCTGCAATTGCTATGCATGCATGAGCGTGTGTGTGTGTGTGTGTGTGTGTGTGTGTGTGTGTGTGCATGTGTGTATGTGTATGTACTGTGGCTTCACTCTTTGGATTTTTATTCTGTTGCTGCCCTATCCTGCCTTGCAGAAGACATACTTGTGTGGAGTTACCCTTATCCAACAAGTGACATTTACTTTTTCTCCCAAATCAAAATCCAACAAAATAAAACGAAAGCAAGCACCCAAAGTTGAGCATACAGCTCATTTTCAGGGGTCCAGTACTAATAATAACTGTAAACACATGTTTAAAACATGTGTGGGGAGTCCCTGAAGGAGAGAGCCCCGGCCCCAGCGTGTTGTCCCCTCTCTGTGCAGCTTGGGGTTGCTCTGTGGACTCTGTGCCTCGTGCATGAGCAGCAGCTGCGTGCTGACAAGCCAAGGAAAAACATTTCGAAATATCTTTGCTACAAGTACAAAGTGGCTCTTACAAGCTTTGGCCGTGGCTGCGCTCTAGAACTGGATTGAATTTTGAAACTTGAAAGGAAAAATCCGGTACATGGGAAAGCCAGTCCTGTGGGACCCTATTAAAAGAATAGGGTCTGCTTTTAGAAGAAAATGGTGCCCCCAAAGCACAGGGCTTCTGGGTCTCCTGCAGGGAGCCTGAATGTGGCCACGTGGGCAGGTCCTAACCACAGCAGCATGCATGGATAGGGAAAAGCAGGAAGCCTGCCACTCAGCAGCCCATCGTGGTCACAACAGACTTTGACTTTGCAACAACTGACTTCGATTATGGCTTCACAAATTTCAAGAATATCCATCTTCCCTTTGCTCATTCACGAAGTCATAACATTCATATAACTCAGGAGGTCAGCTTGGGGTACAACACTCTTCCTAAGTCAGGTCCATTGGCCAGCAGCTGCCTCCAATGTCCTC
Source organism: Myocastor coypus (assembly GCA_004027025.1). Lineage (NCBI taxonomy): Eukaryota > Metazoa > Chordata > Mammalia > Rodentia > Myocastoridae > Myocastor > Myocastor coypus. Next base: position 74,726 of record PVJA010004129.1, on the reverse strand, counting down.
ACCTTTGTCTGGCTGGTGCTTTTGTGTCCTCACAGTGGTGCCGTGTTGGACAAAGGGCTTAGCTGTCACTATGCTGACTGCCACTGAAGAGCTAGCACTGCTTGGCCAGCCACATCTGAGCACTAGTGATGTTTAAGGCCTTTTACCCCCACAGCAACCACGGGTGCTCCAGGAAGGTCTGCCCAGCGGTAGCCCCATCCCAGCGCCTCAGCTCTGTGCTGGCTTTCCTCTCCACAGGCCCTTTATTGCCTACTCTCACATCCAGGCACTTCTACAGGATGTGTTTCCCAGGGTGCCAGAACTAGTAGAAAGTCATGGCTTCCAGAAATTGTGAATGCAGAAAAGAAGCTCTGTGAAGCCAGAAGATGTTTTTGAACAGTGTCCCCAAAGCCTTCCTCGCAGTATGCTTCTCTGAGGTTCACATTCTAGGAGACATAATCATTCTTACTGAACAAACTTTTCACTTTTCCATGAAACATTTGGAGTGTTGGATAACGAATTCCAAGCTCCTCTGTCTCAGGGGAATACAAATATACATATACATATACATATACATATACATATACATATACATATACATATACATATACATATACATATATATTACATATATTACATATTTATATATTATAATAAATAATATGGGTTTTTTTTTCCTCCTTTGCACTCAGTCTAGTGTACATTGGGTAGTTATTCCATCCCATTTTTCTGAGCCTTGTGGTAATGTTATATGTGCCAAGAATGTTTTCCTTTCAGTATTGACTGGCTTAAATTGGACCTACCCTCCTCACATCGAAATACTAAGAAAATGAGAGGAAGGAGTCCACTTGTGCACATTTTTCTTTCATGACATACAGATCGTGGACATCTCTTTCTCCATGTCCAAACCCCACATAGGAAGGGAATATTGATTAAGTATGTTAGCCCCAAAGGCCCTGTCCCTTCATTTCTCCCAAAGAGGGCTAACCTAGGGGACTCTGACGAATGCACACTGAGCTTCATCTATAATCAGCTGATGGAAGGAGTGCATATTGAAGCCATTTAAATACAGCTCACACAACTGTATATAAAAGCATTTTATGATGTTCATGACAAGTCAAAGATTAATAATCACAGTAATGAGGACTGGTTCCATGGTCTACTGAGAACCATTATGAGTATTCTTGACAGAAGGTCTAAAAATGAAAAAGATCTTATCATTCTGAAAGATAATAAAGGGCAGATGAGTAGTAGAAAGAGTGGACTCCGTGATCTTGTCAGTAGGTGTTCAGTTGGAGTTTTCAAGTTTTGCCAGTTGTAGCTGAGCTCTGGACTCTGAACCAGGAGATGTGGGCTCCCTGATTGGGACCTGTGGCCCATATTTATTTGGCAGCCTTTTATTGTGATACAAGTAAGTCTTCCATCAGCATGTGGGGAGACTGCAATTTCACAGCTCATATCACTACTCCATATTTATATAAGGTTGTGGGCAGCCCCAAAAGCAATGAGACCGAGATATTCCCATATATTGTTAAGAGTCTGATCATGTATAGGTTATTTTTTACTGACAAATTTTTATTTGTTTTTGTTCTGCAGCCTCCACCTCAGATTTATGACAAACAACTGGATGAAAGAGAACACACCATTGAAGAATGGAAAGGTAATTGTATACTTTTTTTTTTTTTTTTTGTCTTTTTGAGACAGGGTCTTGCTATGTAGTTGAGGCTGGCCCTGAGGTCACTTTGGTAGCCCAGGCTGGTCTCAAACTCACATTGATCCTCCTGCCTCAACCTCCCAAATGCTGGGATTACAGGCGTGAGCCACCATGCCTGGCCGGATACTCTTAAGTGTATATTTTTTTTTACTTTATTGACACTTGGACCACAGAAAGTATCTGCCTTTCTATATCCTATGCTTTTCATAGAGAAAGTGCCCCAAAACCTTTTCTTAGTAAAAAAAAAAAAAAAAAAAAAAAAAATTGTATGGAAAGATTTTTAAATTATTCTCTTGGACCATCTTCAAAGTTCACAAAAGTTCATCTAACTTCTCATATTGATAACAAAATTATATTATTAATGAAAGGAATCGACTAAATTAATTACTGACACCTCTGGAGATAGTATCATTATCAAAGTCTTGTTGTAGAGGGCAAGTTTCAACTCAAAATTTTAAAATTAAATTTCCCTGGTTATAAGCAAAAATTTTACACAAGGCATACAATTAAGATGATTTCAGATTTTAGAGGGAGGAAGATAGTTATTAATGACTTCATTCACTGACTGTGTAAGATTTGAGAGCTTGAATAGAAAATAAGTGCTCCTTATGTGCCTTATTTCTCCTGCAGTTAATAAAAGGAGACGATGAATGCCTTGGTCCTTTTTTTTTTTCATAGAAACTTCAAAATCATGTTCCATCTCCAGAAGTATATTTAGGTTGAAACAAAATAGAACTGCAACTCAAACATGCCAAGCACTATTAAACTAGTAGAAATGACTACAGAGTAGAGTAATATAAAAAGCCCTGATGGGAAGATACAAAGAGAGGAGATCAAATTGTGAGAAACATAAATGCAAGAATTTGAAGGGAAGACAAACTTAGCTACCTTGAAGGAACTAATACAAATTGTGAAAAGAAAAGCAGTAAAATACCAGGTAGGGGCTGTAAGAGGAAAGCAAATGGTTTTGGAGCAAGCAAAACTTCCAAGGGGAAGGAAAATACTTCCCTGGGCAAGGTGTCCTGCTGTGAAGATGGAACACACAATGAATGCAAAAGTAATTCAATGAAAATGGCAGCTAGAAGGAAACTGTTTGCTTTGACCTGATCAAGAATAAAGTTTGCAGGAGTTCCTAAATAGATAAGAGGGCATAGCAGCCATTATTTATTATTATTATTATTATTATTATTATTATTATTATTATTATTTGTCTTTTTGAGACATGGTCTTGCTATGCAGTTCAGGCTGGCCTTGAGCTCACTTTTGTAGCCCAGGCTGGTCTCGAACTCTCACCGATCCTCCTGCCTCAGCCTCTGGAGTGCTGGGATTACAGGAGCGTGCCACCACGCCAGGCTTATAGCAGCCATTATTTGGTGAAGACATAGACTAACTTGGAGAAAAAAGAATATAGAAGGATTGATAATCCTGTCAGCCTTAGGCTGCCACAAACCAAGAATGAGGAGGGCTGCATAACTTTTAGCTAAAAGGAAAAATTTTAAAGCACCGAAGATCAACTTTTTAATGTTAGCAATGAGAAAGACAAAAATGGATCCCAATTTGGGAATGAATAAAATAAATTTTTAGAATTTTGCATTATGGGTCTGTTTAGATTTTCAAGACTAAGACATGAACCTGAAAGAAAAATGATGTCAGATGAAAAATGTAAGTGGTGAGAAATTGTGCACCTTAAGATGTGAGTGTTAAAAAGATGGGTGCTCAAAACAGATTATAAAACTCCTTGATAAGTAATGTGAGACCACATCAGAATGGCGATCACTGTGCATTCAGAAAAAGTGTAGATCTTTCTTATGTTCATTTATTGACTGCTTTATTGAGGTTATACTTTTGCTATTTCTATAAAGTAGAAATAGAGGAATAAGGAATCTCAGTTAATTTTTATCTACTCAACCCCATCAAAGTATTGTTGTATGTTATGAAATAATTTCTCTGTGGTTTAAGAAACATTTGCTGTTCATGGTAACACAGATTAATATTTTTTGCAGAACTTATTTACAAGGAAGTAATGAATTCAGAAGAAAAGACTAAAAATGGCGTAGTTAAAGGACAACCTTCTCCTTCAGGTACCCACTCCCAGTGAATAACCAATAAACCAGTACTTGGGTATGTTCTGGATTTCTGGGAGAGGTTGCAAGCAGTAACATTACTTACTGAATGTGTAAGCAAGAGCCATGCAATTGTTGCCCCGTGGTTTTAATTTTGTTTATTTAGATACTTAGTGCATTCATTCTGACTATTCTAATTGCAATGATCAAGCACAGGAATTCTCTTAAAACTGAATTAAAGACAATAATACATGCTAACGAATTATTGACTTGGGTTCTTCAAGCATAGATGCTATTCAAGGGGCCAGAGAGATAGCTCAGTGGAATAAATGCCTGCCTGGCAAGCACAGGGTCCAGAGTTCCATTCTTGGTACCACCAAAACATAAAACAAATACTGTTGATAAAACAGAGACACAAGGTCATGCTGGCCACCAGGTCAGTATAGAGTTCAGGAATCCCTCCAGGTCCATCCTCTACCCACATCCATTCTTAGCAAACACTTCACAAGTTGGTGTGACTAAGTTGAGATCTCTAACATGTGTGCTCCGTGTTTGTCAATCTTTCCTGTATTAGGACCATGTACCTGGTATACGCAACCTAAAGGAAGAAAGCTTTATTGTAGCTCATGGTTTCAGTTTATTGTCACAGACTCCTTTTAATTTTAGTTGTTGGGACTTTGTGTTTTGGGACATGGTCTTGCTATGTAGTTCAGGTTGGCTTTGAATCACTATAAAGTCCAGGCTGGCCTTGAACTCTTGGTGATCTCCCTGCCTCAGCCTCCAAAATACTGGGCTTATGGGCATGCACCACCACACTGCCATGTGCCACCACACTGTAGGTTTGGAGAGAGAAACAGCATGGTAGAAGGGTGTGTTGCATGCAAACTGTTCCACTCAGGGTGACCAGGACACAGAGCTAACAGGAAAGAGCTCCACAAAGTTAGTCCCTTCAGTCACACACCCAAGCAACACAAGCAACCTGCTTTTGCCAGGAAGATGCATGTCCAGAATATAAAACATTTTAGAAAATGTAGTTTGTTTTTACCTTTAAATTACACTCAGCTCTTGCTGCCAAGAATGTAACTTGCAAATGACTAGAACAAAACAGATTTGTGTGTCTACTTTTCATGAAAAGTATTTCCCTTTCAGTGTCAATTGTCATAGGAAAAAGGAGATAGGATGGGTCTGTTAATCAATTACTCACACCAGTAGTACTCTGTGGATCACTGGATTGTGTCCACAGGCAGCCTGACACCCAGAAAGATGTAGTTACTACATGTCCTTCTCCCCAGAAGACTTAAGGCAATGTTCTGTTCTACTCCAAGTTTTCTTCATGACATAGTGGGAAGAAACTTCCAACCTATTATATGTCTGCTATGAGTTTGTATTCTCTAAAATCAAAGAATTTTAGGAACAATAGAGGTTAAGAGCTGGATATATTTGTTAGTGGAAGAAAAGTTTGTGTCTCAGATAGAGACAAAAGAAGTCCCAAGTAGGATGCCAAGGAACCTGCTTTTCCAGGGATTTTTATAGACCAAGTCCATAATGTGAGGTGGGGCCAAGGTGGACAAAATGAGAACTTGCAAGGTGGGCATGGGGTGAAATAATGTTATGAGCAACCAGTAAGATTATGAGTCTAACTGCTCAGGTAAAATTCATTAAATTGGAATCAAATGGGGAAACAAGTTATATAGCAAGTGGACATAAATACAGAACAGGGGATTTTTTTTTTGTAAGTGTTGGGTTAGTGACTCTTCTTGGCTTTTCCAAAGTGATTAATGCCTATTTTGATATCAATCCCTGTATGTGGCTGCATATGTTTTATCTTTTGTCTTGAGTTCTGGTCCACAGCTGAGGTGCCTATCTCTCCCACAGTGGTGAGGTATCTCCTCGTCTGCGTTGGCTCCTTCAAGGGCCCAACTCTGTCTGACTATCTATAATATTTTATCTATGCTTGCTGCCTATAATACTCAAAAGAGGCAAGGGGGGAACTGGCATTGTCTTCCATCTTTCCCACCTTCGTTGTTCTTTCTACCATTTGAACTGATTCTGCAGAAGCTGTTTCTAAATTCTCTGTTTGCTCTTTCTACTGCTGATTAAAAAAATTGAGAAGACAGGTTTCAACATCCATCAAGAAAGATTCCTTGGGTTAAGGATTCCTATAATAGAATAAATTTTCTTGTAATTATTAAGAAGCCAAAATACTAGGGTCAAAGAAAAGATGACAACATTTCATACTGGGAAGGAACACATTTTAATAGAAACTACTTATTGATCTCTGGTTCGAATTATCATTGCTTCATTTCTTTTCCATAATACCTTGTTTCAAAACACTAAAGATTTTCCTTAAGAATAGGATCCTTTTAAACTTTCTGTTGCTCCCTATGTTTAAACTATTGGACTTCTTGTATTATTTCCCCCTACTGATAAGTTCACTGAGAAGATTCCACACATTCGTCTTTGCACGCTGTGAAGTGGTGTGCCCTTTAATAATACTAGCTCAATAAATGTTTATTAATTTGAAAATTACCACTCAGTTCCTCTCTCAGCATGTCTTTTGGTGCTGTTCCAAAAACAGAACTCAAGACAGGATAATAGCTTTAGTCAAGTAAACAACTCAGCAAGTTCTAGGGTAATAATTACAACTATTTAGTCACCCTGTTATTTGTCATGAGTCTAAACAGGTTGTGTTAAGTCCAGGAATTGTCATCTTGGACATTTGTCTATGCCTCCCCCAATGCCTCCTGACATCATGTGATTTTTTGATTCATTTGCTTTGGAAGAACACATTCATGACTATTTACAGGCCTACTTCTTTCAGTGTTAATGATTATTTCAAGTCTACCTAAGAAAGAAGTATTTACTTCATTTTAACCATGGCAGCAACTGATAACAGTGAGAGATTATCTACCACATGCATATTTCCCTGCCTACAGAATTGACTGATTTAACCAATTCATAATTAAAGTGATTATGGAGTCAATTACAATTTTAAAATAATACGATTTTAAGGGAAAATGAGCCATAACAGTTTTGATAAACCACAAGTGATGTGTATCTACGCAACATATTTATCTGTGATGAATCTTCCTGTATTCATATCATCTTGAGGCTGTAAAGCAAGTGGGTGTTAGAACCATTTTCTTTCTTTCTTTCTTTCTTTTCTTTCTTTCTTCCTTCCTTCTCTTTCTTCTTTCTTTCTTTCTTTCTTTCCTCTCTCTCTCTTTCTTCTTCTTTCTTTCTTTCTTTCTTTCTTTCTTTCTTTCTTTCCTCTCTCTCTCTCTCTCTCTCTTTCTCTCTTTCTTTGAAAAAAGGGAAAGGGGCTTTATTTTCTTGAAGGACATGGAGAGAATTCAGGGAAGATAAGGAATTCTCTGAATTGGAACAAAGGGAGACTGAGGCTTTTATGGCCTTTTGCCAGGGGTGGGGCTGGAGGAGGATGTTTAGATTTACCTGAGGAGTTGATTGGGGCCTTGCCCTGAGGTGTTGGGACAGGTGAAAGGAAACTGCACCCTGGGCTGAGTTAGAGAAGGAGAAGTGGTCTTCGAAAAGATAAGCTGTTGTTTTAAGGGCTTCAGCCATATTAGATGATCACCATAATGATTCAGCAATTCATACCAGGGCCAGGGCCTATCATTCCCATCCTTTGGTTGCTATATAAGGGGCATCATGTCTCTTAGACTACTTCCTGCTGAACTGGGGTATCATATTGGGGATGAGGGGAGTTGACAGTATGACAGTTCCTGCCCATGTAGAAGTTGGTGTCAGGTGTCTCAACTATGAGTAGAAGTTTATCATTAGTGATGGCTCATATTGGAGATTGAAGAAACCTTGAAAAAGGTTTAAAAAGATAGTATGTTATAAGTACATGTATGTCATCAAGAAGGACACAGGAAGGGAAGCAAAAGGTGTATCTATGATCTGACTGTATCATTTTACTATGACCGTGTCAAAGAGGAGTATTGATCTTTAGTTTTTTATATCAATGTGAGGAGAGGGAGTCAGGGTCATCTGTAGGACAGTGACCCAGCTATACTGAAGGACCTCATTAGAGATATAGAAGGCAGCAGGATTGAGAGGGATATAGGTGGAAATAGCAAGAGAAGGATCCACTATGAACATTAAGTGTATTTGTTACATAGTGTGGCAGCTGCTGTGTGTGGAGACATGGAGTTGATCTGCCAACTATGTTGTCTATAGTTGTTTAGAATGGTAGGCTGCTGACTGAAAAGATGGGCTCTTTTAGGTTGTAAAATGCCGACTGTAGTGTGATCCTGAAAAGAAGTATATTGGGTAAAAGGCTGAGATGTGTTAGGTAAAGAGAGAGCTGGGGCCCTTAAGAGGGACTGTTGCAGCTTGTGAAAGGAGGAATGTATAGCAGCAGTGAGGCAAGGGGTTCTAATAAGGAACATTTTGATGTTTTATAGAGAGGCTGTGATAGGGAAGCAATTTGGGAACCCAGAGGTAGAAGAAATTAGCCAGACAAAGGAATTTGTTATTATGTGGTGGGCACCTGAAGGTCACGAAGAACGGCTTTGTGGTTAGCAGTGACTACACGAGTAGTGGGAGTGAGGGTGAGTCTTAGATACTTGATTTTTGATGAAACTATCTGAGCTTTGGAGAGAGAGACCCAGTAACCTCCTCCTGACAGAAAATTGAGAAGAGTAGCTGTGTGCTTTAGGGCCAGGGCATGAGAGGGGTAGCAAAGGAAGAGGTCTTTGACGAAGTGGCTGGGCTGAAGAAGTGGCTGGGCTAGAGATCAAGGGTCTTGAGGTCAGCAGCAGGGGCGTGGCTAAAGAAGTAAGGACTATCTCTGAACCCTTGAGGCAGTACTTCTATGTGAGCTGTTGAGACTAGAGTGTCTGGATCAGTTCATGAGAAGGCAAAAAGGCTCCTGGCAATCCGGGTGTAAGGGAATGGTGAAGAAGACATCTTTAAGGTCTAGGATAGTAAAATGAGCAGTGGAAGGATGGGTATGAGAGGGCATAGTATAAGGGGTTCTGAGGTCTTGAAGCAAATAATAGGAGCCATTGGGTTTGAGTACAGGGAGAATGAGGGTATTATATAGTGAGTGGACAGTTTTAAGAAAACTATTGGTAAGGAGGGAAAGAATGATGGGCTTGAGTCTTTTTTGTTTGGAGGCTATCAAGTATTGGAGAAAATAGAAAAATGTTGTAGGATCTTTGAGGTACACTAGCCTAGGAATAGCATGTTTGGCACTAGTGGGACTGGAAGTGTCTCAGAGTATATGGTCAACAAAGGAAGAAGGGAGGAGCTGACTGTCCACTGAGGTTGGGTTTGTAGGATGTATGCTGTGGGGGGAGAGAGAGGTGAAAGAGAAGTAGAGTTTTTGGAGGAGGTCTCTCCCCATGAGAGGTATGGGACATGTTGGAATCACAAAGAAATTAAGAATGAAAAACAGTGTCTGATGTCAGCAAGGAAAGGGTCTGTCTCAAGAGGTCCTGTAGGTGAGCCATCAACACCCACTATGGAGACTCTAGAGCAAATATGATGACTTTAGAACTCAGGAAGAACACTGTATGTGGTCTCTGTGTCAGCAAGAAAAGAGGTTTTTTTTTTTTTTTTTACCTGAGATGTCTAGCGAGACTCGGGACTCTTGACAAAGGTGCTCGATGTAGGCCATAGAACCCAAGCTCTGTTGTTGCTCTTCAGCAGCAAGACCAAACAGGTCAAGTATATGGATCTGGCCATAGTGAGATTTTCTGCGAGGGCAGGGAATTGGATGACTTACCTGCTCTCTGGCAGACAGGGCATTCACATTTCCGGTGACCCTGAAGCTTGCAGATGTCCAAGCGATGACTATCAGTTGGGGCAGGCTCATGCCCAGTGTCCTTCTTCACCACACTTTGCTTGGGTGGCAGCATTGTTTAGGTTCAGCATTACCTTGTCAAGGCCCTGCTTTTACAGGAGTCCTAAGTGTCACAACCATAAGTTGGCAGTGTGCGCAGTTAATTTTGGTTTCTATTATTGAAGACACAGAAAGTTAGATTAAGTAAGTTTTCCTGTGGAGTTTGAGGGCCGAGATTTGTCTTTTTAGTTTGGCATGAATGTCAGGAACAAATAGAGATATCAAATAGGAATTAATAACAATTTTTGGGGGAGGAATCTGTCTATATTAATATATTTAGTTCGGAGTCATACCCTTGATTATTAGAACTTTATCTTAGTATCAAGTACTTTGAAATACAGTATGACCAGGGAACTATTATTCATCAACCATGGACATTTTAGCAGTTAAATCCATGTAGAATGTTAATGGACAACAGTTATATAATTTTGTAGAAATATTTGACATCAATAGTGATACATAGCAGTGTAGTTGGACAGTCATATAAAATCCCCATTTTGTTTAGCATCTCTAAAAGTACACAAGGTATATATCACATACATTTCAGATAGAAAGTTATTATTTGGCTGATAACCTCAGGTTGGCTTGACAGGAACCTGCATCTCTAAATATAATGTCACATACATAGGAAATACATCACATCAAATTGAGTTAGAAAATTATTATTTGGCTGATGACTTCACATTGGCTTGACAAGAACCTCTTTATTATAAATACCTGGAGCATAACAGAAAGGCATATTTAAATCTGAAAGAAAATTTATATTGTAGCATACAGTATTTTGGAATGCATGAATATGTTTAATATATTAAACACCTTTTGTGAGAAAACCTTATTTTATTTTTGAGAAAACTTTGTCTTTTAACCAATGATTAAATTATTGGATGTGTCTTTTAAGATTATTGGGGGCTCTCTACTGAGCAACAAAGGTTGGTCACCCTCTATTTGTCAGTCAAGAGTCCTGTCCAATGGTAATCTTTCCCCATTTAAATGGTTATTTAATTATAAATTAATTTTGATATTATCTAGACCAGCTGATAACCCAGGAGAAAGCATGCTTTTAAGTCTATATTTTAGAGCTCAAATAAAAAAGGAACAGCCATTTACAAACTGACATAAAAACAACAAGTACATACAGGACACACAGACATCTTTATAAAGTAAGTGCACTCAAATATACTTTTATCAGGCCAAATTATGGTGACTTTTGAAAGTTTGTAATTATGAGAGACTAGTCAGAACTTTTTTAGGTCAATTAGCAGAGATCTCTTATGAGAGGAACTTGGGAAAACTTAAAAACCTCTTATTTCTGGAGTGGGAGCAAGCAAACTGAGCAGAATGTAAGGATTAGTTGGGCAGGGCACAATAGAGGAGCACTGATAAGGTGAGTGCTCAGCTGGAGACTGCCTGCAGAGGTGACTGGCAGGGGTGGGGGAGTGAGGAGCAAAGAAGCTAAGCATCAGGCTGGACTGGAAAGGGCGGTTTGTTCGCTCCCTCCTTGGAGCTGTTATCTCCTCTTTAGCTTGGTGGATAGCAGTGATGGGCACACACTGTTGGGAGAAAAAATGAGTTATTAGTTCTGATTTTTGGTTTTTGTTTTAGAGTGGGATTTTGGAAGAAAAAGACTGTGATTGAATTGTAAATTGGTGGGGGTTGGCAAGGAACGTGAGGAATGTAGACCGACTGGCAGTTGAGAGGAAGGCAGGGGAGGGAGCAAAATAGAGTGTGAGGCATCGCTGTAGTTCTTGAAAGATAGAGAGGTGAGAGAGGTGAGAGGGTGAATTGAGGAGCAGTGGCTAGGGCTGAGGCCTATCCCGTGGCATAGCAGGCAGGGAGGGTGCGGAGGTAAGGGTAGGGTTTTGCGAGTCTCCATGTGGTGTAATCTGATCTGTTGTTGACTTAGATCTTGAGAGAAGGAGGGAGGGAGGGACATATTCCCAAAGAGAAAAAAAAGCCCAAATATAGTAGATATCCTGTCATTTGCCAATGTGGCGACAGAAGTTTGTTCTGTTGGTGGGCGGGAAAGAATATTTCCCAAAGTGACCGAATTAAAAGGTGAGCCAGAGATTAGGGCAAAGCCCGACGTCACTTCCCACTAAAAAGTCGTCACTTTTTAGCCAGGAGTGAGTATGAGAGAGGGCTAACACCCACTTTATCAGTTGTCACTAGAAAAAGTGGGGAGCGGGGGGCCAGATGGCCGAGGAAGACCAGTGGGGAACCCACCCGGCGTGAGCTTACGATTTTCTAGAGGAGAGGAAGATACCAGACGGGATTCCCAGAGACGAGTTTTGGGGCTCACCTGTGTGAATAATAATTGGCCGGTGTTGGATGGGAGCTAGCAAGGCAGGTGGCAGAGGCAGAAACAGAAGCAGCAGGCGGTTCAGTGAGGGAGCTGGAAACCAGGGCAGCGATGCCCTGGGAGCTGCACTGCTCACCGCTCCACGTCACAGCACCAAAGTGGTAGGCTTTCCACGGTGTCGCAGCAGAGAATCAGGCAAAAGAGAAAGGGGCTTTATTTTCTTGGAGGACATGGAGAGAATTCAGGGAAGATAAGGAATTCTCTCTGGAGCCATTTCTTCTATCTCTGGAGAAGCAATTGTGTGCATCTCTTCCAGAGTGATTTCATGGACCTCATGTTGATAGCTTCAAACCAGCTAGGGAAATTTACAACATGTAACTTGGCACACCCTACAAATCAGGACATTTCCCCCCCTTGGAAAACTGTTTGTTAAATTTTTATTGGTGCATCACTGTACTAGTGTAAACTGCTAGAAAGAAAAAGCGATCACTGAAACATCTTCAGAAAAGTTGCTTTTTTGTATTTTCATTGTGCTCAACTTTCCCCTTTAAGGTCTACATATCATTTTGTTGTTTGAATAGCTAGGACAAAATAGTCTTGCAATATGGATTTTCTTAATATTCAGTGATGATCCTTTAGCAAGAGAATGAGTTAATGCAATTCCTGGGGGGGGGGGGACAAAATGACCTTAATCCCCAAGCCTTTTGTAAGGGTGACTTAAAAATGTAAATAGGAAATTAAATGCACATTTTCAGAGTTACTTATGGTTCTGATATTCACTGATAGAATTGTTGTGTATCCATAAGACCTACATCTAAACTTCAGACATATTTGAAAAAAAAAACACAATTTTTATTCACTTCTGCAATCTGATTTCACTTGTAGAGTAATTTGTTTTTAAAAATAGTCTGGCTGTTTGCTTCCTGAATTGATTTGTGAAGACTGCTGTGGGAGTAGTAGTGTGTGAACAGGAATTAATTGCCTCTGAAGGCAATTGTTATAGAATGCTAAAGCTGGAACAAACATAAGGGATCATCTACTCCAGTGATTCTCTGTCCCCCACCTCTATTCCATGTTGAAATAAAGCCCTCTCTTGGGTGACAGTGACTCACTGAGACAAAGATGTTTAGCACATGTTGGACAGAGATTTTTAAAATCTTTAAATGAAAGGTAAATTTATCCAGGTGTGTTAGTACAGACTCCCTCCTTTCCAGTGTAGGCAGTGTGCCCCACTGTGGGAGGAGACCTCTCCCAGCTAGAGTCACTTATTTCATTCAATAATTTGTATTATTTTTTTTTACTAAAAATCATCAAGCCCAGATATGTTAGGAGACTCAAGATTTGTAGAAAGAAATGAATATCCCTCTTTGAGTTTCATTTCTTTTCATTTTTGCACATATCTTTTTGGTAGTGGTGGTTGTGGTGGGGATTGTCACTGTATTAGTTACTTTTTGCTCGTTGCTGGGACAAATACCCAACACTCAAAATGAAGGAAGGAAAGGTTTATTTAGCTCACAGTTCGTAGAGGTTTCAGTCCATTTTCGGCTAGCCCGAGGCTGAGTGGAGCAGGGTGGAGAGCATCCAGTTCATGGAGGCAGAACAGCAACAAAATGGCAGCAGAGGCAGCCAGTCAATCAGGGCAGCAGAGCAGCAGCAACAGCTAGAGCTCCAGTCTGTCTCTCTGTCTCTCCTTATATTACATTCAGGCTCTCTGCCTTAGCTCCCACCCTAGGCTACACCCATAATCCCAGAAGTACTTCCACCCATAATCCCATCAGTACTAAAACCCATAATCCCAGGGATCATGGATCAAGTCTCAAACTCTAGAAGTCCCCGCCCAGTGACTCCATGAGGCTTTGGGGGGACAACTAGACATAAACCATAACAGTCACAAAATATAATTTCCTTTTATTTCTCCTAGTAACAGTGAATATTTCTTGTTAAATATCTTCCAGACTGGAAATTTTCATTACTAAAAGTTATTTCATTTTTCAAATTATACTTCTTTGAAATAAAGTTGAAAATAGCTAATACGGGGCCCAGCAGAATGACTCAGTGGTCTAAAGTGCCTGCAGGCAGTATTTTATTTTTAAAATAAAAATTAAAAAAAAAAGAAAATAGCTAATACCTTCTTTTGCAACCCTGTTAGTGTTCTTAGCTCCTTTAATGTCATTGTTATTGCAAGTAAGCATTGCTTTATTTTATTTTTTATTTTATTTCTTGTTTCAGAACTTTTGTTTGTTTGTTTATTTTTATGGCTGGCTCAGCCTGCCCTCAGGGCAGGGCTGGTGCAGCATGTGGTGACGGGGATCGAACCGCAGTATCTGCAGCTGCCCAAGCTTTCCCAAGCAGGCACTTTAGACCACTGAGCCATCCTGCCAGGCCCCAACATTGCTTTATTGACAGCAAAACATATTACAGAGTGTATCTCTCCACTGGTTCCCTCTGTGTAGTAGAAAAAAAGGGAAAATTATCACATTGTTGGGGTATCCTGGGATGGACATTATAATTACATTCAGTTTGGCTGAATTCTGCTCAAGAGATTTTTCACAAATTTCTTTCTCTTTTTTTGTGGGAGGACCAGAAATTGAACTCAGGCCCTCGTGTTTGCCAGGCAAGTGCAAGTGCTTATTCTACTGAGCTATCTCCCCAGCCCAAAATAAATAAAATAATCATTTTTAATATTTTTTTTAATGTATTTAGTAAGTATCTACAGAGTTTTACCGCACAGATCAGACTTGTAGTGATCCTTCCTGTTTACAGCCTCCTAAGTGCTGGTATTACAGGTAGGTATCACCATGCCCAATCTCGGTAGCTGTCTCAGCAGGCCCCATGGGCAGAGCCAGTGTAAGAGGCCAGGGATCAAACTCCTGGCCCTTGTATCTGCCTAAGCAGGTACCTTAATCCGCTGAGCTATCTGACTAGCCCTTTCACAAATTTCTTGACAATAAAGTAATGTGAAAGCAAGGTTTCTGTTCTGTTCCTTTTTCTAAAAGGATTCTTAGCTCCATTTATTTATTTGTTTGTTTGTTTAATTTATTTTTTTGAGACAGGGTCTTACTATGTAGTTCAGGCTGACTTTGAACTCATAATGTAGTCCAGACTTGTGACAGTCCTCTCATCTTAGCCTCTCAGGTGATGTATGCTATCATGCCTGGTGCTGTCCCTTTCCTGTGTGTCCATGTTTGGGATTTGCAAAACTTGTTCATTGCCTATAGGGAAATAGACTTGAATGGGTCATATTAAATGTAAAAGCTACTGGAGCAACTAACTGTAAGGGAATGCCAATCAAACATTATTCATCAGAAAATGATAAAATCATTCATACTAAGCGATCATCTCTAAAGCACAACTAACTGATCAGTAACATTTGCCAGATACTGTGCTGTAAATATTCTCACTGTGACCAATTGCAAGCTCGAAATGTGACGCCAATGAATGCACAGTTATAAAATGATGCTAATATTTCACTATAAGAAGCCACTATGCACTCCATTCTCCCTTCCTAGTTCCTCAGAGAGGAACCACTCCTGTAAGGCAAGCAGATGATGTGATGCTTTTTTAGGGAGGAGCATCAGAAAGAAAGGAAAGAAAAGACCTCTCAATTTTTTAAGGAGAATAGAAATAGTTTAAAAATTGGAAATGATACAGAATTTCACTAAACATAATGACAAGAATTCAACAGTGGTTGTTATATAGCATACTGTTGTCTTCAGATTAGTTCTTCAGGTTAACAGATTTAAGCACGCAAATTTGGTTAGAAAAATTAAGAAGAAACAGAATTTTAAAATGTCAACTGTTTCTTTCAACAGACCAGTAGATATCAGCAGTACAATCATCCAAGCTATCTTGTGTATATACATATATATTTTTCCCTTTCTTCCTTCTTGATTTCTTTTCTTTTTTCCCTCATCCCAGTTGTTCCTCCCCATTGAATAGTGCCTTTCCCTTTCACAGTATCTATTGTACCTTTTAGATTTTATTTACTTGATCAGGTTCTTATACTAGGGGTATAATGCACTGTTTACACATACAAGTCTGATTTATTTCATTTCTTAGTATGGTCTCTACTTGCTTCCATTTACCTATAAAGGCCTTGAATTTAACAATTTTATACCTGAGTAATACTCCATTGTATAAAAGGATGGTGTATTTTTAATCTATTCCCCAATTCGAAAGCATGAGGGCTGTTTCCAAGATTTAGCTGTGACAAATCATGCTGCTCTAAGCTTGGGTGGACATATATCGCTGTGGTATGGTGCTTTCAGTTCTGGTGTAAAAATCAGGCACAGTAATCCCTGAAACCCTAAAAATGCATGCTTTTTGTAAGCATTTGATAGATTCCAAATGTTAGCTAAGTGAAAGCTAATTCTAAATTTACACTCAATATTGATAAAGTAGGAGACAAGACTTCTGATAGAGAAGGATTGACAAGGACCAGGTGATGCACACAAGAAAAGGGAGGATTTGCTTTCATCAAAACATTGTGTAGTGGGGCCTGGCAGGATGGCTCAGTGGTCTAAAGCGCCTGCTTAGGAAAGCTTAGGCGGCTGCAGGGACCACAGTTTGATTCCCGGCACCACATGCTGCACCAACCCTGCTCTCAGGGCAGGCTGAGCAGGCCGTAAACATAAACAAACAAACAAACAAAAGTTCTGAAACAAGAAAAAAAATTCTAAAAAAAAAAAAAAACATTGTGTAGTATCATTTGACCTGTTTGATTTTCAGCTCACTGCCAATCAGACTCCTTATTCAAATAATCTGCTTATAGTTCTATTTACTAGCAATGAACCAAAGCAATTCCATTTTCAAGTATGTCAAAAAGCAGAGAAAAAGGTATTAAGAATAAGTATAACAGAAGAAATGCAGAATTTGTACTCTGGACATTACAAAACACTGTTTAATCCATGTCATTTAATGAAGTTAAAGAAGACCTAAGTAAATGGATAGATATTCCATTGTTCATGGCTCGGAATAGTCAACATGGTGAAAAGGACCATACTGCCCCAAACTGACTTATAAGTCAAACACAATACAAAAATAATGACTGTTTGCTTTGCAGAAATCTTGTCTAAAAGTGTAGGCAGAGACTCAAGTCATATGGAATAATTATTAAACAATATCTGAAAGGAGATAGAGTTAGAGGTTTCATACCACTGATATCCAAAGTTAGAGGGCTGAGCACATAGTTTGACAGACTAAAGTGCCTGCTTAGGCAAGTGCAAAGACCAGGTTTCGATCCCTGACATGCTGTGCTGGCCCTGCCCTCAGGGCACACTGAGACAGTGTGTGTGAGACTCGATGTGGTGGTGCACACCTGTAATTCCAGTGCCTGGGAGACTGAAAACAAGAGGAGCACTATAAGTCTGATCTGTGTAGTTAGATGTCTGTAAACCCTGAAGACCACGTATTAAATATATTTAAAAGAAAACAAAGTTAGAGCAAAGGCACATATCATGTCACTTATATAAAGATGAAGAACAATTGGAATGGAATTGAGAGTCCATAAACAGATCCACATATTTATTATCAGTTGATGTTTTCTGTGTCAAGGTAACTTTACAGAGAAAATAGTCTTTTCAATAAACACTGGTGGAACTGAATATCCACTTAAAGAAGAGTGAAGGTAGAATACATCCTGAGCAAGAAATTGCTTAGAATGGCTCATAAACTACAGGATAAGAATGAACATAAAATTCTCAGGTGAAAACATGGAATTCAAGTATCATGATCTTGGGTTAGGAAATGCTTTCTTAGATGTGATAGGAGGCACACAAGGGACAGAAGAACAACTAGATAAATTTGACATCATCAAAACTAAGCACACTTGTGCTTTACAACTGAAACCCATGGTTCTGGGCAATTGATGTATCTAATAATTAAAGCTCAGTGTTTGTGCTTCAAAGACACCTTTGAGAAGCAAAAGGACAATCCATGGGAGTAAAACACTGGCAAGTCCTATAGCTTAAGAGCGCTGTATCACAAAAATATAAAGTGTGTTTACAATTCAGTTAAAAAAACAAACAAAAAAAAACCTACTTAAAAATGGCCAAGACTGAATAGACTTTCTACAAAGAAATTCAGTGATTTAATTTCTCTCTCTCTCTCTCTCTCTCTCTCTCTCTCTCTCTCTCTTTGTTTTTTATTGTGGAAAGGGTCTACAGTGTATTCAGAGTCTCATTACTAGCTCCAACTCATAGTGATCTGCCTGTTCACAGCCTCCCAAAAGCTGCGATTACAGATGCAGGTCACCACACTCAGTCTGAATTGCTGTTTTAGCATACCACCAGGATGGGGCTGGCCTGCCATGGTAGGCCCAGGGATCGAATCCCAGCTCCTGCACTTTCTTGCAAGAGCTTTAATCTGCTGAGCTATTTTTTTTTTTTTTCTTTAAAAGATACTGAACACCATTAGCTATCAGGCAAACCCAAATCAAACCACTGAGACACCACTTCACACTGGAATGGCTACAGTCATTTAAAAGAGATAGGAAGCCTGTGTAGTTAAATTGCTATTTTTAACCTTCCTTTTTTCCAAAGAATTTTTATTTTATTTTACTTTTTTTCTTGTTTATGGCTGGCTCAGCCTACCCTGAGGGTAGGGCTGGCACAGCACGTGGTGCCGGGGATCGAACCGCGGGCCCTGCAGCTGCCTAAGCTTTCCTAAGCAGGCGCTTTAGACCACTGAGCCATCCTGCCAGGCCCCGCTATTTTCAACCGTCTAAACAGGATGTAAACTTGCACACCCACTTTCAAAAATAGTTTGACAGGGGCTAGGGAGATAGCTCCGTGGCACAAGTGCCTGCCTGGTAAGTGCAAGGCCGTGAGTTTGAATCCCGGCACCACAGAAAAAAAAAAAAAAAAGTTTGACAATTTCTCAAATCAAGTGCACTCAAAGAGAATTATAGATAGAATTATACTGTGACCCAACAATACCACTCTTTCTTATATACTCAAGATAAATGAGAACACATCTATACAAACCTCATATATAAAAATTCATGAAACTATTGTGCATAGAAGGGGGGAGATAGCTCCGTGGCATGTGACTGCCTGGAGCAAGGTTGTGAGTTTGAACCCCAGTCCCGGAAAAAAAAAAATTGTGCATAGTGAGTACAAAATATAGCTCAAGTTATCACAAAATGCCCTCCAGCTAGTAGCACAGGTAAAGTGCATCTAATACATCCAAATGATGGGCTATTCTCCCTCTATATAAAAGAATGAAACCCATGCCATAGCATGGATGATCCTTAGGCACAGTATGCTTATGAGAGAAACCAGTCCTGACTGATCTCATTTTGTTCCGTTCCATGTGTATGAAATGTTCACAGTTGGCAGATTCTAGAGACAGAACATTGATTAACCGAGCTGGGGCTAGTGGACAGGCAAGAAATGCAAAGCTGCTTTCTTTTTAGGGTAGTAAGAGTGCTGCAAAGTTGACTGTGGTTATGGCTATGCAACTCTGAATATACTTAAAAATTCAAAATTTATAAATTAGACTATAGAACATATAACATGTGACATATTTTTAGAAAATAGTCACACAAAGGATGTATGCACATGATTTCATTTCTCAAGTCAAAAGTAAATCTGAGCTGCAGCACATTGATTTGAAAGCCATTTATAAGAAATGAAATATGTCATCCAGAGAGAAATGCACAGTAAGAAAAGTGCAGGTTCCCACTGAGGAAGCATAATTCATCAGGTATTTGTTAGAGTCTTGTGTCCAATCTTAATCTGTACCTTTTAGAAAGTGTGGAAAAATTGAAAAGGATCCTAAAAAGTCTGTTTTAGTGATACTAAATTATTAGACCCCACAGCCTATGAGATAATCTGAAAGATGTTGGTATAATTCAATCCCTAACTGGGGAAACCAGTGGAAACTTGCACTGTATATGGGAACCAAAGGTTACCTGTTGTCAGGGGTCAGCACTGCTTCTAGCTAGCTCTGCACCATTTCTCTGTGGGACTCAATTCGGAAAGTTGAAATAAAGTGAATCCAGGTAGGTTACATATTATTTTGACAGTAACAATAATCATTTATACAATATCATAAGGCATTGAAAATCTATTCTGAAGCTACATGTGGTGGTACAGCCCTGTAATTTCAGTACTCAGAGATACTGAGGCAGAAGAATCTCAAATTCAAGCCCTGCCTGGGCTGCTTAGATCCTGAGATCTTTTCTCAAAATGAATAACAAAAAAGTCAGAATGCCATTCCATGTGAGGGCCCTAAATATAATTTCCAGTACAAAAATATGTGGAGATGTTTAAGAGGTATTGACCATAAAAACATGAAAACTACCTAAGCTTTTTCTGCATATGAGAATATTGGAGTGCAAATGAGTACCTATAAAATGATAAAAACCAGGAAAATTTCCTAGTGCAAAGATGAGAAAGAAATATACCACAAGTGTAACAGTTCCTAGTATTATTTTGAGAGGTCATGTTATCTTACTTTTACAAACTGCTCATCGCTTAAATGAATAGATTTATAATCAACAAGGAAACCTTAATATACAGGTAGGGCCATTGAGATGTGTCTTCAATTAAGCATCAAGCTCTCCTGTGTTATGGTTAAATTTCCATCACGTTTGTTCCATGGACAAAACAAGTGTACACTTCAGGCACAAGGAATGTGTGGGCCCCTCTACTAATTTCGTTTACTAGTTTCTTAGGGCTATGTAATAACACTATTGTTATTTTGAACTTTTTTTTTTAACCAAATAAATCTTGCATACTATATTTTCTTAAATTTGATATGATTTTAATGAGGGCCCCTAATGTCTTGTAGGGTAATTATACTGCAGATATTGTCATGAGCAAGCTATTTAACAAAGAT
Source organism: Myocastor coypus (assembly GCA_004027025.1). Lineage (NCBI taxonomy): Eukaryota > Metazoa > Chordata > Mammalia > Rodentia > Myocastoridae > Myocastor > Myocastor coypus. The sequence continues at coordinate 53,961 of PVJA010004129.1, read as the reverse complement.
ATATTCTATCACTGATATTATCTGGCTATAAAGATCACAGAAAAAGGAAATTGGCTATGCCAGTGAGCCAGGGTGTAATTACATTTTACAGTGCCTTTCATTCATGTTTTTCTTTTCTTGTAACTCAGCAATTTTGTAACTGTGTGCTTCTTCTCAGAATTTCACCATTGTTATGCTCCTGTAGAGCCAATAGACAAAAGAGTTTTCCAAATTACTCTAAGCTGATAATTCAGAGTCATTTGGAGAGCCCAGTAATCAAACTGGCTGAAGCATAAACACATAAATGAAAGTTACTCTCTGACATCTAGATTTTTGTAACTTTTGTCAAAAGTCTTATTTTGCTTTTCAATGTGGATCTTTTTTTTTTTTTTTTTTTTTTTTTTTTTTTTTTTTTTTTTTTTTTTTTTTTTTTTTTTTTTTTTTTTTTTTTTTTTTTTTTTTTTTTTTTTTTTTTTTTTTTTTTTTTTGCAGTACCAGGGCTCAGATTCATGACCTTGCACTTGCCAGGCAGGCACTAGTGCCAGGGAGCTATCTCTCCCAGGCCCATTCAATGTGGATTTTAAATTTTATGTTTAACTTAGTGACTAATAATGTTTGCACGCTATACCTCCCCTTTTCTAGAGCTGTAGTGTCCAAGTAATTCAAATTTCTCCTTTGTCTAGGATCAGTCTATTGAGTGAATTTGTCTAAAATCTTCCAGCAAAAACAAAAAACAAAAAACAAAACAGAACAAAAAAACAGTGTCAGACTATCACATAAGAGATTTGCTTCACACATCTTCTCTATAAAATAATGCTTTTCAGTTCCCCATTTCCTCTAGAGCCTCAGGTTGCTATTCAAAAATGTAAAAGCCTTGGCCTATCACACAAGGGTAATTATACTATGGTAAATGGAAGAACTGGGGCTGAGGTTAGAATGTGTGTGTGTGTGTGTGTGTGTGTGTGTGTGTGTGTGTGTGTGTTCAAGCTGCATTGCGGGTATTGCTTTGCTAATATAGAATGAGACTTGATAGCCCTGACTAGTCTGTGAGCAGCCTTTAACCAGGGACTCTGCAATGATTCCTCTTAATTTTCACTGTGACCCAGTTCCTGCATCAGTGACCCTGTATGACTGTGTGTAGAATGTACTCTCTCTTGTCCGCACCCATCCAGACCTGTGAATGGTGCTCTGTGGGGTCTGGTTCCAGATTTAGTCATGTTGGTCTTCATTTTCTTAGCACAGGTGCAGCAGTGAACAGCAGCGAGAGTCTCCCTCCATCTTCGTCTGTCAATGACATCTCCTCCATGTCCACCGACCAGACCCTGGCATCCGACACTGACAGCAGCTTGGAAGCCTCAGCGGGACCCCTGGGTTGTTGCAGGTGACTAGCCGCCTGCTTTCGAAACCCAGCATTCTTCAGGAGATGAGGGGATGGAACACACACACACCCACACATGCACACACAAAGACACACACGCACGTAGACACACATTGTGAAATCAACAAGGGAGAGAATCCAAGCCTACAATGGAAACCAATCTTTTAGCCTGCTTCTTCTCCAAAGTCCAGTATCATAGCTCAGCTCAAACATATATTTAACTTCTAGTTGTTCTTGCTTTGGTCTCCTTCTAATGATGCTTACCACAGAGAGCAAATCAAACACAAATTAGAGAAACCTTTTCCATGAAGTGTATTTTAAATGGCTGCAAAACCAGCAACCTGTACCTGCCCTTCCAAATGGCATGACGAGGCGTGCAGTGGTCCCACCCAGCATGTGTGTGTCTCTGTCTCGCATCTACCTGCTCCTTTGGCCTAGCCAGATGGATGTAGATACAGATCTGCATGTGTCTGTATTCAGACAGCTATACTTAGAGATGCTCCTGTCAGTGTCCTCAGGGCTCTCCCAAGACATCGTGCACTGGGGCGCCACACGGTCCATTTCATGTGATCTATTACTCTGACATAAATCCATCTGTAATATATTGCCAGTATATAAGCTGTTTAGTTTGTTAATTGATTAAGCTGTATGTCTTATAAGAAAACATGTAAAGGGGGAAACGTGGGGAGATGAGCTCTCAGACCTTGAAGATGTAGCTTTCAAATTTGAACTGATTAAATGGCATCTGCACAACAATTTGTAGAAAGAACATATGTGATGCTTATGTACAGTGTGGGGAGGTGGGGTAGCTTTCAGGCACCAAATGGTGCAGACTTTAGGATACAGATGTGAATAGTAGCTGATGGCAAACAGGTATTGGGGACAGTGGTGTTTTGGTGTGGGTGAAGAACAGAGGAGATGATTGCCCTGAGACCAGGAAACGCTGACATCTGTATTTTAAAGGGCAGAGCCCATTTGTGATTTTTAAATTTTATGTCACAGCAGGAGGTTACTGGAGAGAATGCAGAGGAGGTGGGGTCAACAGGGTCCTCATCTGACAGGGAAAATCCGTAGCGTGCAAGTTACTTAAGTGACTCAGATAGCGGGCTATGTTTTTCTGGGTGCACTGCTTCTCAGACTCATGCCCTGTCAAGATTTTATTCTGAGAAGAAACACTATTTTCCTCTTCTGCAACAAAATAAAACTAATTAATTTAAATAAAGCCACCCCAACCCAGGGTGATCCACAAGTTAGCACAATGCATCTCCAGAGACATCATTGTTCCTCAGAAGGTACCCTGACCCCTTCCTAGGACTGTTTTGTGTTTACTTGTCTGTGTTCATAAATTTGAACAATGTAAGAAGGGCTGACAGTCTGAGCTGTGTACTATGGTAGATCTGAGAGCAATAACTCTCCCTGTAAGTTACTGCTGTGAAATCACATTAGCAATATGAATCTGTCTTAAAGCCGTGAAGCATTAACATCAATGTTTAGTGAAGTCACCTGATTTTAACATAATTCCAGTGAGTGTTTTCTTCCCTGACACTTCTGGTGGGACTGTGAAACATGCAGGTTATTTGACAGGGCCTCCTCAGTGCGGCTTCTCAGCAATAATGGCACCAGGCTGGGCTTCTGTCGTATTCATTTTAGTGAAGTGTCCACCACTGTTACTTGCACACGGGCCACTTTGGTGCTCACCAGTGCAGTGGCATTTCACCTGAGGAAGACATGAAACACATGGAAAGGATTGTTGGTGAATGGGATACTACTGGCACATGGGAGCCTCTCAGAAATAGAGAAAACAAGAACACCAGTATTTTAAAAACTGCCTTAAACCTAGCAGAAGGGATGCTCTCTCTTGAAGCAATAGAACTGCACCCATTCCCACCACTGCCAAGCAGTCCCTGTGAGCGTCTTGCTTCCCAAAGTAGGCTTTCTTGCAAGAGGTAACTTGTTTACAATGAAGAGACACCAGATTGTGCAGCTTGTTCATGGGAATAAAAATATCCCACTCTCTATTTGCTATCATTTTTTTTGATGAATATTGTAAACTTTTTAAAAACGCCTCCTCATTCACACATGTCTTTTCACTTTTCCTTGTGTCATAGTCCAGGTTGTTCGAATTTCCTTTCTCTGTATTACTGTTGCTTTTTTCTTTGAACTCTGTTCTTGACATACCTGTGGCCAGTCCACACCTCTACTTTACACGAAGTGGACCTGTGTGCAGAGAATAGGCGGCAGCTTGAAAGGAACCTGTGGAAGGGGCGTTTCATGAGCTTCATGAGGACAGCAAAAAGCAGGAAGAAATTTCACAGCATCTTAGAAGCATTCGATAGGCTGTCTCTTGTGTCTGCAAACCTAGTCATTTATTTTCCAAGTACACCAGTCAAGAACTATACAATTCAAGGCTGAAAAGAGAGGAGGTCCTTTCTCTGCTGGGCTCATCTTGGAGTATGAGTTACTCTTTTGTCTCCTCAAGCTGTGAAAGGTTTGGCTCAGCAGTGACCCTTCCTAAAATGTTCTGTAGTGTTCCTGGGAGGTAAAGATGTGTACACCTATGCAGGAACAATTAAATTGTTATAAGAATGTGGCAAAACCAACAACAGTGTAGATATGTCTTTGCTATTTTTATATGTGTTGTGTGGATCAGTGTGTTCATTTTTACGAAGGGATACATTAGGGCCGGGGATATAGCTTAGTGGCAGAAGTCCCTGCCTGGCAAGCTCAAAGTCCTGAGTTTGGCCCCTGATACAAAAAAAAGGAACAAAAATGGATAGAATAGCCTTACAACAATTTTTTTTTCTGTGGAATAAAAACTGAAAATAATATTTCATCTTCACAAATACAACATCTGAGTTTTCTAGGATGTAACACCCAGTTTGTTCAGGGCTAGGCCAACTCCCACCAGGGGTGGCAAATGACTCATGCTCTGGAGAAAAGTTGGATAGTTTTCCTCAAAGTTTTATCATTATCATAAAGGTATTATCTTAAGATAATAATAACTATAGAGTGGCACATTAGAAAATTGGCTCTGGAGCCCGGCAGGATGGCTCAGTGGTCTAAAGCCCCTGCTTGGGAAAGCTTGGGCGGCTTCAGGGACCACGGTTTGATCCCCAGCACCACATGCTGCGCCAGCCCTGCCCTCGGGGCGGGCTGAGCCGGCCATAATAAAAATGAGTGAATAAACAAACAAAGGTTCTGAAACAAGAAAAAAATAAATAAATAAAATAAAAAATCTTAAAAAAAAAAAAAAGAAAATTGGTTGTGACGAACAGAATGAGTGGAATAGATAGGAATATATAAATCTTTTTGCGATCAGTCTAGAAAAGTATGATAAAGCTGTTTTGTAAAGTTTTAAATACTCATTGTAAAACTAAATTATACAATTATATTTCTGTTTAATTCTGTTAACATACAATAGTCTGCATCTTAAAAGCATGATGCTCTATAAAGGATGTTATCAACTAGCTTTGTTAAAAAATATTCTATAGCTCATCCAGAGGATTAAAATTGTTCTAGGAAGTTTTCTTACCAGCCTCTAGGGCTAGAGAGGAACCCTACCCCTATTCAATCCTCCACATATATTTTAATTATAAAAACCCAAAATTTTACCATTAAACCAAGAGATATTATTTATGTGGAAACAAAACAGTCACAATGTAAATAGTTAAATCAATTATTTTTCTTCTGATTAAAATTCTTGGGTTGTTTTGACGCTTAGTTCTTTGGACAAACTAAGGTAAAACACTTTTGCTTATACCTGGACTCCTTTATATTTGACTTTTAATTATGTGGGACCAATGGCCAGTATATTGTAATAGAAACAATATTCCTCATCTTTTAGTCTCTGTTTACTTTGCTGTGCCCATCTTGCAATGATCCTTAACTGGTACCTGCCTGTGATTCTTCATGATTTGGCACCAAAGACCATTACCAATGCTGAGTATTGTTCCATATCAATGCTTATAAATGTACTGAGGCCCACACACATAAACATACACATACACATACACATACACATACACACATACACATTTTTGTAGCCTTGCTGTTCTAGATCAATTATGGATGCCAAAACCATGTAGGTTTTGATTCTTTGTGAGATCTTAAGGGTAAGGATTGAAGTCATTCATCTTAGTGGAGGAAAACAATCTCAGTAATGTTTAGGAAGGCTTCAATGCTGTTCAAATCATGTCTGTGTTCTTTCTCACATTCACTGACTTCTAATTTTCCCTCTTTATTTACAAAATGCTTGGGAACAAAGGGTGAACTGGAGAACTGTGACTTCTGAGTGTTTATAGATAGATGCTGGGCCCATATACTGAGATTTCTATTTCTGAATTATTAAAACCAGAGGAAATCTCTTCCACTTAATATAAAACCAAATCCCAACCCCAGTTGTGTTGCAGTTTGCCTGTTGCCATGGTTATTCTGCTTGCTAGCTCCCTGTCCCAGGCTGAAAGTGAGGCTCTGTAGCTCTCAAGTGGGAAGGAAACCTGCCTGTGTCTGCTCTCTGTGCCAGGGAATCAGTAAGAAAAAAAGAGTGGCCTACTTGATCATGTGCCCAAGTTTGTATCATGCAAATGTCACCATGTAGAAAATGGTATTTTTGTTTGAGATTGAAATCTTCTAAACATTACCTTCATTTCTGTCTGCATATATTAATCGTGTGTCTGCCATTCTGTGAATTTCCTATAAAGTGTGAAATCAAGAGAAAGGTCAATGTCCTAAGGCATTCTGTAAGGAGAATGTGGTTACATTTCTTAAGTTAATTATCAAAATTCCTAATCTTTCTAATTGTTATCTAAGAGACTGATGTTTTTGTCTATATGTTAGCAAACCTTAATATTATAAATTCCTTGGTGAACTAATACATAAGATTTTGTGGCTTGATAAAGAGCCCATTGAGGGGTCTGGGGGGATGGCTCAGTGGTCTAAAGCGCCTGCTTGGGAAAGCTTGGGTGGCTTCAGGGACTGTAGTTCGATCCCCAGCACCACATGCTGCACCAGCCCTGCCCTCGGGGTGGGCTGAGCCGGCCATAAAAATGAGTGAATAAACAAATAAAGGTTCTGAAACAAGAAAAAAAATAAATAAGTAAAACAAAAAATTCTTAAAAAAATAAAAAATGAGCCCATTGAGCTTACACTAGTTTATCTGTCAGTGTCTAAACGATATTGAGGATTTGCTTTACTATTGCATTTGTAAATGTATTTACAAATTAAATACATTTTATTTAATGAAATAACTGTAAGGAAATCTAGAATATAAGCATCTATTCTTTTGAATTATCAAACATATTTTTTATTCCTTTTAGGAAAATGGAGACCAGCATTCTTAATTAGTTCTAGAAGAGCTTCTATTTCAGTTTTGGTCACACATCTTTACTCATTAAAAAAAAAAAAAAAAAAAAGTTTTAAAATGATCAAAGTGTGTGGAGTCAATGGTGACTACTGGAGCTCTCAAACAACTTACAGTTTAACTTTGTCACTTACTGTTTTCTATAAAAAGACTCACCTCAGACACCCCCTGCACACCTGATCCAGTTTACGCTGTGCTCAAAACAGTTCACACAGACACTCATGGAGCCCTTTCTTCTACCAGGGAGCACTTGCAGAACACACCTACCTTCATGGTGTCCCCATGCCGGCAGGACAAAGGAGAGTAGTAAGTACCAAAGGGACACATCAAGCCAAAATATCAAGCTCTGAGAAGACATGGCATTTCTTTCTTTCTTTCTTTCTTTCTTTCTTTCTTTCTTTCTTTCTTTCTTTCTATCTTTCATTTTTCTGTGGGACCAGGGTTTGAACTCACAACTTTGTACTTGCCAGGCAGGCATTTGTTCCACAGAGCTATATCCCCAGCCCTTTTGTCGAAAGGCTTTCAGGATAGGCCTCTCCAAAGAGACCATATCTACACAGAGGTAGGAAATAAGCTTCATCCACACACGAAAAGGAACATTTTGGACAAGGGCAAAGTAAGTACCAAGACCCTAGAGAAAAATCTTGCTTGTCCATCATATTCCAAGAATAGGAAGTATGCTGTGGACTAAGCAGAAGGGCAAGAGAAGTGTGACAGCAAGCTAAAGGGACACAAGGGACAGGAAACAGCATATTAAGGTCTTGGGATCTTATTATAAATGTGAGGACATAATTAGATTTCAACAAGGACATAATATAATTTAAATCTTTCTAAAAGGATCCCTTTGGCTGTTGAATAGAAAAAATTCTTAGGAAAAAAAATGAGGATAGAAACAATGAATCCAGTCATTGTAGAATATAACATAGGCCCAGAAATGTATTATGAGGCTTGGCCTAGGAATTGGAGACACTGAAAAACACTTGGTCAGTGTATGGCTAAGAGTGTATTATGAAGGCAGAGTTGGCAAGACCTGATGATGGATTGGGATTGTGCCATGGAAAAGTAATAGAGGTCAGTGATTACTAGATATTCTCAACTCTGAGCTAAATGATAATGTGTTTCACCAAGGTGGTGAATAATAAATTTAGAAGATATTTGAATATCAAATGCCTTAGACTTAACATGGAACCAGTATTTTTCCATCTATCATTGATATTCTAATAAATCCACATAGAATGTGATAAAACAAAACAATTCCATATTTTTACACAGAAATTTAGAAATCTAACCATATACAAAATTGTAGCTGGTCAATCCAATGGCATTTTTCCTCGTTGCTTGAGAAGAGTATCATGTTTGATACTGGTATGTCAGCTGGAGATGTTTATTAGATACCCAGGTGAAATAGCAAGATTTTCTATTAGGCTAGCCTTGAAGGAAGTAGTTCCACTGAAATATTAATCTTAGAGTAACCCCCTTGTATATAACATTAAGTGTGATTAGTCTGTATCAAACCTACAGAAATGGAGTGTAACTGAAAAAGAAGAAATCGAGGATGGAGAGGCCTCTCATTCCAACACACACAGACATCAGAACCCAGGAAGGTATTTCAAAAGATGCCCAGTGAGGTGGATATTTGGGAAGCTAGGGAAGGGTGTACTACGGCTACAAAGTAAATAAGGTGTTTCAAAAAGAGGGTGTAGACAACTGGCAAATGCGACTGAGATGCCGAGGAGAGGCAAGAGATTGACAGCTAAATTTTATTTTTGTGGCCCTGAAGCAGAGCAGATTCTGGGCATAATTGCTCCAGAAAGAGCAATTCAAGTGAGTTTGAGAGAATATAGGACACCAGGTCACAAAGGCAGCTGCACTCACAGGACACCAGGGCACACACACCAGTGTCAGTAGGTACCTGCTGTGGGGGTAGACATGAGGAAAAGGAAAGTCAGGAGAGGCAAAGGGCCGGAGAAAGTGAGTAGGCAAAAGCCAGAAACAAGTGTGGTTAGTGTAAAGCATAGGGCCATTGCTCAGTCCCATAGCTGCTTCTAGCCCAGGTTATATTGGGAAAGTCCTCCAGTGAGAGGTGGTGAGTGTGGATAGTTGGTCAGACTAGCTGCCACCACTAGCAATACTGAACAGAGAGGTTCTTCAACAGGGACTAGGTGCCTGGTTAAAGAGATATTTGCCAGAGAAGACCACCACAGACCAGGGCACCATGAAAACATGTGCCGGGGAGATACTCAGCAGGCAGTGACTGGGACAGGACTGTGAGCTCCAGGGGTAGACAGAGGTGAAGGGCTGTGACAGAGAGTGTGAATGACTCTGGCAGTAAGTCATCAGGACTAAGACAGGATGACAGCCTTGGTGCCTTAGTCTCTCTTTTGTGTTACTGTAATAGAACTCCTAGAGCTAGGTACTTGACAAGAAGTGGTTTGCTTAGCCTCATGGTTCTACAGGCTGGGAAGCCCAAGGAGAGGCAGCACAGCTTGAGAGGGCCCCCTGTCCTTGGGACACACGGAGGAATAAAAGTGGAGCAGGTGCTGTGAAAGAGAGACACAAAGGCCTTGCTTTCCTTCAGTTGCTCCACAGTCACTAAACCTGGCCTGTGCTCAGAACTCACTACCTTGAGAATCAGCCCAGACTGTGAGAAAAGCCTTTGTCTGCTAATCACCTCTAAGGCCATATTCAACATTGCTGCATGACACTCTTGCCTCAGCATGAGTTCTGGATGGGACAAGCCATCTGCAGCCACAGCACCTGGACATCTTGTGTCAGCAGCATGGGCAGTTGTTCTGAGGAGAGGGATGGAGAGGACATGGACACGGACTTTCACAAAACCAGGTAGGATGCTCAGGACTTCCCTTGAAGCAAGGCGGTGCGAATCCGGTTCCCATACACATAATTCCACATTCTCTTACTTGATGCTGTACTTAAGGAAGGCCCCCTCTCTACATGGGCTGGTCATAGCTGGGCTAAGCCCAATAGAGCCTTAGGAATAGCAGCTATGCACAGCTTAAAAATGAAGAGCTTCATTTGGCCCTGGACATGAGACACAAAAGGTGCTTTTCATCAGCTACCCTTTCTGCGTAAAGATCTCTGGTGGGCTCTGCAGATCTGGGATGTCTGGGAATGGTAAGCTTTCTGAATCACTTCACAGCAAGGAGCCTTTACACTGGGCAGTTCCAGCTGTCACTCCCTCACAAGTGCAATTAAGAGGACTATAAAGAGAATAATGAAGTAGGCCATTGGCAGTCACTATTGCAGCTCTTTTCCTATAGTTTGTGAGTTTAAGTAAGGCAAAATACTTTCAGCTTTGCCTTCTCTGAGTGAGAGTAGGGTAGGTGCTGGGTGATTAGACTCCCTGGGCCCCAGGATGTGCTGATGAGGTAGTGGGACATGGACATCACAGGTTGTCTTTCTTCTGTGAAAGGCTCCTGAGAGTCTGACTTAAAGCACCTTTGCATTTGCTGACCCATGGGCAAGGAAGGTCCCTCACTGCCATTACCACTCTGCCTACTTCCTCTTTGTCCCTTGGAAATCACATTAAAATCTCAGCTTTGCTGTACCTTCCCCAGCTTCCCCCATTGATAGGTTCTGGTCCTAGTATGAATTGCTGAATTATTATGGTAGCCACCTAACATGGCAGAAGCCCTTAACACAACAGCTTGTTTTCCCAGTCCTCTTTCTTCTGCAATCCAGTCTTGGATACAATTTCCTCTTACCTTTCATGTGACACAGGAAAGGCCCCAACCAGCTCCTTAGGTGTCACTAAGCCTGTGTCTTAAATTCCACCCCTAGCAAAAGTCCATGAAAGTCTCAGCTTCCTTTGCCACAGATCGGAGGAATCTCTTCTTCTCTGGCCTTCTCTCCATGTCTTTAGAATTAATAAAGAGGGGACAAGCCCTCATTCATCTTATCTCTTTACTACGCCGCTGAAAAACCTTAAATCCATGTGTCTGAGTACTTACCTTTTAGTATACCATTTAAGGTACTCATTGGAGGCAAGGTGTCTCAGGAGCTCTTCCACAGCCTTCTTGGCATTGGTCTATATCCTGAGACATCCAGTAGCTTAACCACCCAGTACGTCTTCAGTATGTCCTGGACAGTGATGATGGACAGTTGCAGGTAAGTATTTAGATAGTAGCCTCAGATTGTGGGTGGAATTGGATTATCTTGAAGCATAAAGGATGCTGTGGATGCCCCGTGCTTCTCACCAGCCACTGGCAGGTATTGATACACAGGAAAACTGGAATCCCTGGCACAGGGAGAGAGCTGTTCCCTCTGCCAGGGAGTATGATGTTCTCTCGCTCCTGGAGGAATAGCAGAGTCAGAACTCTGCTCTGTGCCCCAGGAGCTGGAAAAACCTTTTGGTGGAGTAATTGCAAGGCTGCTGGGTTGGATTGAGAAACACCAGAGAGGCAAAGCACACCTCTGAAAGTGTCCCTAAAGCAGTTTCTATAGGCAGATGATATGAGGGATGGTAAATTGTTGAGGAAAGCTTGCCCAGATTGTAGTAACATCCTCCAGTAACTGGGAACCGGACGCAACAAAGGCGAGGGGAGGAGGAAGCTAGCCAGGCCTGTTGCTGGCTCACACTCTGCTTCTGATCTGCCCCAGCTGAGCAGTCTTGCCCCTGCGTGCTCCTCCCCCATGCTGTGGCTGCCTCACACACTCACAGAAGCCATGGAACCAGCTGGCCATGGACCGGAGCCTGTGGCACTCTCAGCCAATTCAAACCTTTCTTTGTGTTTTACTCTGGGGCATTTTGTCATTTTGTCACAGTGACATAGGATTAGCACAATTTAGTTACTCATATAGTTCTAAACAACACCCACATTTGCATTTAACATGCAAATTCAGGATCTTCCTTAACTACTCTGGTCCCTACTCATGGTGTATTCTTAGCCAATTTGTAGTTGATGTTTTCTAGGCCTGAAGGCGAAGCATCAGAAGCCCAGACAGGCACGATGCTTGTGGTATCCACATCTTCACTGCGAACAATATTGAAAATTAACAGTGGCATTCTTCAGAAACTAAACAGTCAAACAGGAAGGGTGTTGTGCTGTCATTTAAAAAGAATTACTGCTAACTCTCCACACTGCTAGGCTATTTGGCAAAAAGCTTGCGGAGAATTTTTGATCAAGAAGAGATTGTCCTGGGATTCCAATAATCAATAGTTCATGGTAAACAAGAAGCTCCAATAGTCAATAAAGCTATCCATGCAACCAAATGTGTACACTGACACCATGCATGCTGCCCTTGAGCATGCCAGTGCAACTGCTGTGTGGGAGTTATTTCTCCTTCACAGGCAAGACATGGGCTCAGAGAAGTCCTCAAGGTGCCTCTTGCAAAAGACCTCATGAGATGTACAGTTAGGTTGGAATGGTGCTGCTTTTTTTTACTTTTGTGCATCACTATGATTCTGCCTAAAATGCTTATTTCATTAAGAAAAAAATAAGATGTGAAAAAAGCTGAAAGAGACACTTGCAAATGTGGAGCACAAAAGACAACTTCCTCTACTTTCAGGTTTTAAGCTTCATAGAGAGCAATGACTTGACTCTTAAAGGATCTTGGGTGTTTGCACAGAATGGAAACAGGCAGGAAGGATGCAGCACCAGCAGGTGGGACCCTCAGAAGTTGTCAGAGGCATGCCAGACATAGCAGGAAGAAGTAGGGAATGAGAACGGATCCACAAGTCAATGCCTTCACGTTCAGGGAATGGCTCTATCTTGGTCCAGTGAAAGTCATTGTGTTAACTCATTTTGTTGTTGCTGGGACAAATACCTGACACTTAAAGGAATGAAAAGTTTATTTGGCTCACAGTTACTGGAGGTTTCATATTCAGAGGATCTGGAGGAACGGCTGGGGTGCCACCTTGTCCAGAATGCCCAGATCCATACCGCAGAGGCTGCAGGGTGAGGGGAGTGCAGCATGTGCTATTAGTGTGACAGGTTGGGCCTCTGCCCCTCCCTCAAGCTCCTCCAGCTGCATCTGCTGCATGACTTACAGGAAGCTTTGAGGGAGCAACTAGACACAAATAGCAGTCAGCAAAAGTTATTAGCATGGCCAAGACAAGGACTACAGGGCACTGAGAAAGGGGCAGCTTGAAAAAATTAAAACATAAGGAAAATACCAGAACACAAGGGCCTGGGTAGGATGCTTTCATCAAAAGACAGGGAAAACAGATTAAGGAGAGCAGATTAAAATGGCAAAAATGAGTGGAATAGACAACTTGGCTTGTAAGTGTAATGCAAAAGCCAGTAGATTAGGAAAGACAGGTTAGCATTCTTCAAGCCTTTCCATACACTAGCTGCTGCAACCATTCCTCTGCATGTGACCTTGAAACCTCAGAGAAGTTCTGTGGTGGTTATGTGTTTATTATTCCAGCTGTACAGTGGGAAAAACTAGACATGGAAAGCTCAGTAACAACCATCAAATTGTAGACAATTTGAACTCAGGCTGTTCGGATCATAAGTTTTATTTTTCACTATTGTATCATATAGTTCTCAGGATGGGTTCAAAATTCTCATTAAGATATGAACTGGAGAAAGAAGCAAGAGTGTATACAGTTATTGAGAACAATTTGCCCACTTTGCATTTAAATCTCTTATAGAATATACAGCTGGAAGTAACTTTTTACTTAAACGCAGAGCAAGGGGAATTCAAGATAAAGCAGTTAGTGTTATATAGATACTGGTTGACACCAGAAGACCATACAAACTCAGTGGAAGAGCTAGAAACAAACATGGAGCATAGAGAAGAACAAATTCTGTGAAGACAGCTTTCTTTAAACAGAAATAAGCACACAGACAAATAGAATCTACAAGAACACAAATTCCATAAACTTAGTCTTTATTTTCAATTTGCCTTTTGATGCTTATTTTTCTTGCATGAGATTTATTCACCTGGCTTCTCATAATCATTACCTTATTGAAGTTTCAAGAACCACTCCCCTAGAACAATAGCTCAAGAGAACTCAATAGAACAAGGATTTTTCTTGAAAGGTAACATTACTGAAGATCACATACTTGCCAAAATGGGAGATGTAAGTATTCATGTTTTAAACTTAACACGAATGAGTGCATTTTCAATGGTGAAAGATGACACTGACAAAATTAGAAGCAGAAGAGTTGTCTGTTCCAAACTTCCTCCTAGTCCCTTCTCTGAGCATCTTGCTACAAACTGCCTTTGCCAGCTGTGATGCAGAGAGAACATCTGATGCCAACAGCCTGAGTACGAGAAAGGTGTCACCACATGACACCTAATTCAGTGATTTCACTGAAAGGGACATGCCATTCACTGCTGGCATTTCAAAGTGCAGTTTTTTTTGGGTGGGGGCTGAGAGAGAATAGGTGCCCATGGGTCTCCCCAGTCACAAACAGAAGCAAGGCTTCCTCCAGTAACCACCCAGCAGTTACTGGGATTCAGTTGGGAAGGACATAGGAACCCAAGGCCTGCCCACTTAAATGCCATCTTTGACCACTTCCCCATAGGGTGCGTCTTGCATTGAAGACAGGTACATATGCATAGATCTGGCAGGGTACAGGGGCCTGGAGAAGCGGACTTCTTCACATAACCTTTTGATTTTTGTTTAAACCATTTCATCTCCTAAAACAAAATGATTAGTGGTGCCAAGGGAAGAAGTCAAAGAGCAACTCAAAGGTACTTTGTGATTCTCCTGGATTTTATAAAACTATTTACATTTCTCTTTTTGGTCATGGCAAGGTCTGTTGGCACAAAGAGCACAGCCACAAAAGAAGCTTTAGATTTTAGCTATATATATATATATATATATATATATATATATATATATATATGCCTTCATTTCCTCAGCAAAAGGGGGAATAAAAATATTGATCTATAAAATAAGAGGATGGTAACACAATGTCAAAAATAGCTTATGTTAAGTGCAAGGGGCGAAGCTTGAGAGCAAGCTGAATTGCAACAACATATTGGTTTAATATTTAAATAGAAGACTCACAATAAAATAATTCTTGAGATAAGCTTCTTACTTTTAGTTTACTTTTTAAAAACTACTCTATATACACACATCCAGTTGTAACACTCTACAGTAGCATGAGGCGGCATGATATAACTTTGGTACTCGTTGCAGACATGGATAATTATGACTGTAAATGACATCTCTCACCAACAGGGCTCTGCACAGCCAAGTGACCAACTACCTGCTCCTGTATCACTGCCCACAAGACTGCCCAAGCCATCCCCAGAGCCTCACTGAAATGTCGAGTTCTTTGGATAGTGACAGGCTCACTGGATCCATATTGTGTTTCCTCTCTCTGGCCTCCTGGGTTCCACTGTCAGTTCTCCAAATGTGGAAAAGAACTGCTCCATTTCCTTCTGCAGCATGTCATTTCTTTTCTCAGCATCTTCTTTGGCGCGCTCGGCATTCCGCATTTTGATTTCTATCATGGTGAACTTTTTTCTTTCTTGATCCAGTTCATCATGGAGGCTCATCATTTCTGTTTCCAAAGTCAAATTTCGCTGTTCTAAGCTATAAACAAGGAGGCAGGGGAGAGGGAAGAAGATACAAAGAGAATGAAATGTGTGAGAGACCAATATTTTGTAAACTCTATGATGCTCAGAAAATTAGAATGGGCCCTTTCAAATCAACAAGGCAAGATCTAGCAGAAAGGTTTTGTTCTGTGCTACATCTTACTAGTGGCTGAAATGATTTATTCCCATTTCACTCGTAAGACCCATGGCATCTGGAGAGTGATTAGATCTTATTTAACAGTGAATGAGTTTCAGCACTGAGAAACTAGAGATTCAAATCATAGAGCACAGGCAGGACAGAAGGACAAAGCAGCCAAACCCCAGGAGCCTCTGGGATGTTATCACAATCTTGGCCTTACTAAGTAAAAGGCAGACATTCTGGCAGAGCTGGAAAAAAGGGGGACAGTCATATTTGCCTTCCATCCAAGACAAAATACTGATAGGAAAGATGTGATGGCTTGACCTGAAATACTGAGTTCATTGGTTTAGAACTTGCTCAATGTGTCAGTGAAGCACCCTCCTGGGTGGCTCTAGGGGCTCATGGAGGCCTGGCCTCAGGGTCTGCATCTGGGTCTCAGCCCCTTCCTCACTAGGGCTGGTCCCCTGCGTTGCTTGCCTGAACCCATGAGCTAAGCAGCTTTGTTTTGCCACCCGCTACCACCAGGACGTTCCTACCTGGAACCAGCTGATCAAGGATGGAGTTGTCTGAAACCATGAGCCAGATTAAGCCTACCTTTAAATGGTGGCTGCAGTACTCTGTGTCAAGGACAAAATAGCTAATGAATGTGTATATAACGGTATGATTAAGTCCACTTCTAAGAACAGGGTTTTTGTAAGTAGTCTCACAGGTAACTGCACTACCCCAGTGCAAGAGGCAAAGATGTGAATAGCAAGTAAAAGTACTCAAGCCAGCCAGATAGCTCATCGGGACTAAAACACCTACAAGTCCCACCCCAGGGTGGGTTGAGAAGTCTATTGAGACTGGGCATGGTGTTTAGTGCCTGTAATCCTGGCAACTGGAAGGGTGAAACCAAGAGAATCACTATGATTCTGAACTATGTAGTGACATCATGTAGATTCTGTACAAAAATACATTTAAAGAAAGTAATAATGGGGGCTGGGAAAATAGCTCAGTAGAGTAAGCGTTTGCCTGGCAAGCACAAGGACCTGAGTTCAATCCCCAGTTCCAACAACAAGAAAAAATAAACAAATAAACAAATAAATAGATAAATAAATAAAATAAAAAGAGAATTATGGAGAATAAGATTTAAAAAGAAAGAAAGTAATAACACTCCACTTGTGTTATAAGCACGGGCCCATGCCATAGCCTGCTATCACCAGCTTCTCACTGTTTTCCAAATGGATAGAGTAGCTTCTTTAAAAGGAGAGACTGTGCTTTCCTCAATAACCACTAAGATCTGAGATATATATTATATAGGTATGTATCCACACACACATGCATGCTTACAGATACATGTGTGTTTTAAAAGAGAAGTATTAAACACAGGCCTATCATAACACATAGCCTAGCAATAGGCTGAGTTTTTCATTTCTCCTTTTTAAGCTAAAACCACATTGAATTATTCACATTTATTAGATCGCTAGAATTACAAATGGTAATGTATATAGGTATGACATTTATTTATTTATTTATTTATTTATTTATTTATTTATTTATTTATAGAAGCGGGGATTGAACTCAGGACCTTGTGCTTGCCAGTAAAGGGCTTATTCTACTGAGCTACCTCCCCAGCTGGTATAGCTTTTATTTTAATAACAGTTATACAAGAAAAATAACAGAAGCTGGGGAGACAGCTCAGCAGTCTAAGTACCTGGCTGGAAAGCCCAAGGACCTGGTTGATCTATAGTAACAGCCTCTAGGCATGCAGTGCCAGCTCTGAAACAGGGCCTGGTCATGCACACCTGTAATCCCAGTGCTGGAAAGGGCAAGACAGGAGGATCACTGAGTCTGAACTGTGTAGGGAGACCCTATATCCAATAAACAAACAAACAAACATATTTTTAAAAAATCACAAATATTGTTGGATTTGAAAAGTTGAGCCACTTGTGTTACCTGGATATTACATTAAGGCAAGAACACTTAAAAAGGAACCTGTCATTCCTTTAAACTAGAATCAATAACATGTTGATATATGTGTATTTATCAGGTATTTGTAACTTCTAGGAATCTAAAGTATTGAATTGAAAATCTAAAGAATCACTTCCAATACAAACTCACAAAATCTAAAAATCATGAAAGATTTTTTTAAACAGTGAAAGTTATAAAAAGATGCCTTCAGGCATCAGAACCAACTCATGCGCAACACGGTACTTTGGACACACAGGAGTACTGTCACACACAGAACCCCTAGACTGTGGCTAAGTCCTGCTTCTTGCAGGGAACAAACCATGTGTGGGACTCTGTATAAGAATGGTAGAGAACTGCAGGGGATTAAGCTGAGAGCTTGGAATGCAAGATACCATGGCACAGAAGGTGCTCCTCGTGGGGCTGTGGGCATGACAGAAATGAGGCAGCAGCAGAGAGAAAGAGCAGCACAAAGTGCCTCACAGAATGGTTGAGTACAGCCATGTAATATCCGACTGAGCCAGGAACAAAGATGCAGGCCGGACACAGGAGGTCCAGTACACTGTCCTCAGTAAGGTTTGAGAAAGAGAGACTGGGAAGTGGCAGAAATGGAATGGATAAGTCGCTATTTGTGTATAGATGTGGGATAATTTGAATAAATGTATTGTGAATTTCTGCTGGCTGTTTGAAAGGAATGGTTAATCCTTAATTTTTTTTTTTTAAATGTATTTGGTTGTTGCAGAGTCCCACTGGGCAGCTCAGATTCATGGTGATTCTCTTGCTTTCAGCTTCCCAAGCATTCGGATTACAGGTGCATGCCACTAGGCCTGGCCTCTGACTTGCCTAAGCAGGCATGTTAGTGCACTGAGCTATCTCGCTGGCCCACATTTGTTTTTCTGTTTGTTCTTATTTTTCTTTTTAGTTTCTTTTGTTGTTGTTGTTGTTTTGTTTTTGCTTTGCTTTTAAGCAATTTTGCATGTTTATATCTGGTAACCTAAAAACTACTTTGAAGATGTCCATGCAATATGGCAACCATTGTTGAATTTCTGTTGCTTTGTTTAGTGAAATTTTGTGTCATTTCTAATGCTGGTTATTAATATTATTTTTTGTATTCTTTACAAAATAAAGAAATAGATAACTTTGATGAGTGAAAATATTTTAGAGATGTGAGAATTAGGGGTTCTCAGATCAAATAATCAGTATACATATTGAACATTAAGGAACTAAAATAACACATAAGGAAGTTACTAATAAAAGGATGATTAAGAATTTTAATACCTGAAAAAGTAGATTCAGATAAAAAGAATTATTTCAATAAAACATGAGGTTAATAGTAAAAGGATCAATTTCATATTGGGAGAACTTACAAAGCCTTTCTCAGGAATTTTACGTGCATTTGATAAAAATTAGAAGGATATGGATGATTTCAACATCTTGATGAGCAGACTTATCTATTTGACATATCTAGTATCTCAACTCAATAATAAGAGAATAGTTTTCACTGAACCAAATAGTTGATATCAGAAAAATGAATTTCTCTACACATAATACAGTATTTTCTGAGCAAATAAAGTTAGAAACCAGGTGGAAGCACTGGAGAAAGAATAATAAACTGATGTGTTAAAATACTAAAAATACTATCTCATAGATATTTTAAACAAATGACCATCTGTCTGTTCATCCATTCATCCATCCATTCATCCTTGATATTTTATGGAGTGGAGTGAAAAAGGAAATTAAAGAAAATCATGTGACTCTGAAGAGAGGACTGGAAGCTAACCAGAACGTTCCACCTCTCATCCCCAGCATTAGGACTTTTGCAGCTTACCTCCACATTCCTGTAGACCTGTCTCTGCCCTCCTGTGCATGTCAGGGCTAGGGCAAAATGGCTCTTGGAAGAGACAGACTGCAGGAAAGTTCTATTATCACACTGTCACATATGCTTCACAGATCTTAGGGCATAAATTCACCCTCTACCTCCTTAGATGTGAGTGTAAACACCTGAGGCTTCAGACTGATATTTTCCTGCTCCTACCAGAAGTTTAGGGCATTATTCTTTGCTTTTAAAAGTCAGCTTCCTGGTGCTATGTGCTTACTTGTCACCAAGCACTGGCCACATTCCAGAATCCTGGTGGCTAATGGTTCCAAAGCCTGCACTCAGAAGAGCCATCTTATAAGGCAATGACCACAGTTAAAAATAAAAAATAGCCTACTGGCAACTCAATATTATAGTGTATAGAAGAATTCAAGCCAGTTTTCCATTCAGTGAAAAAGAATTCTGTTCCAAGAAGTCATTTTTCAGACTCTTCAGTAGCATTTTTGTTTGTATTTGGTTTTCATAGTTTAAAATAGAGTGGAGTAAGAAAGGAATTTAAGGAAAAAAATCTATAATTTAAAGAATGTTACCCTTTCTTCCTGATAAAAGAATGGCAAGCATTAGGATAAATTAAATTGAACTACATGAACACTTTTTTATCTATGTATCAAGTTTCATATAAAAGCAGGAGTATGTGGGCCATGGGATGAGCAGGACAAATTTCTGGGGCTCCTATGGACTTTGCAAGAAGAAGTCTCCCATCATCCAGCTTCAAACTGAATCTCCTGAGGGAGCTGCCTGTGCTGCATGGAGCCTCCATTATGTTTCTCCTGACTATATAGTGTGAAGTTCTTTCCCCTGCAGAGCACGGACAGAATGTAAAAACAATTCATTTGTAGTTTCTGTGACAGTGGTGAAAAGGTGAGGCCTGGGAACTCTCAGAGCTCCAGCACAAGGCTGCCTCTGGGAGTGCTGAGGTGCATTCTCCAGGGGCCCTTGAGCCCAGTAGCACTGAAAAGGCAAGGCACTAAGCCAGTATCCCTTCACCTGCCCATAGTGCATCCTCCCGTCCTGAGGGAGCTGCTAAGCAAAACTTCTACTTCAGCATCTTCTGAGAAAAGGCAAATTGATACAAAGCAGATTTTAGAATTACTGTGTCTTTATAGGTCATGTAGCTCATACCATATTTAGGTTCCACCCCTCTTCCCCCTGTGAAGAGTCCTACATGGATCCCTAGACAGAACGTGACCCTGGCAAAGCCTCAGTCACTTGGTGCTTGTCCCGTCTCTGAGCAGACAGAAGATACTCTCCTGTCATTCAATGAATGCAAGAGTAATCATTAAAAAAGATCAGCTTACTATTTTCTTTAACTTTGGTTTTCTTAAACTCATTTGCTTTTAAAACTCTGATTGTATCCTTTTCTTGGCAATGGAATTAGCAGATTTCTTATTCTCTTTCCATTTCCTCAGAGCCCTGTTCTACCCTGTCCTCTCAGGCAGACACATATATTTAATAATAATTCTAACACTTCCTGGGGCCTGTTCTGTGCCAGGGGCACTTCTCAGTGCTTTTGAGGTGCACAGAGATTTAGCTAACATCCCCCAAGTCCTGCAGCTTGCATAGGGTGCACTGAGCACTTGAACCTGGGCCTCTCTACCCTTGCAGTCTTCCCCTGTAGTCCCTCCTGCAATTTTGATCCCCCCAGGGGGAGAGTGTAGGGCCTTCCTGTAGTTAGGACTTCTGGATTTTTCTTACCTCTTTATCCTGGTCTCATATTCTAGTTTTTGTTTGGTCATTTCCTGTTTTAGGCTGGAAACTAGACTGTGCAGTGCACTATGGGAGCTGGTGTTGTTACCAACAAATGTCTCACTGTTGTCACTGCTGCTGGTGGCTCGACTACTTCGACCTCCCATACTCCTATGGTCACTTTTGCTTTCATAGTCCCCAGGGTGAGAAATGTCATCCTGGGGTGGCCCATCCAGAACAGGATCCTCAAAGTTCCCCCCATAAAAGTCTTGTTCTGGGCAGGTGGTCGTGGAGGAGCGGCAGGAGTTGGAGTTCTCGGGGAGGGAGATTTCACAGGAGGAAGTGGACCAGGTGGCACTGTCCACACTCTGTTTGTCATCGAGGTTCATCATGGAAAACTGCTGGTGAACGTTGTCGTAGGTGGAAAGCCTGTTGTGCTGGGCCAACTCTCCAGCTTGCTCCTTCTGCTTGTTGTCCCTCAGGGTCACGTAGCCGTTGGGTAGCCAGCTCATGCTGCGACCATTCACAGGGTTCCCAAGCATGTCGGGGTTCAGGACGCCCATGCGCACCATTCCATTCTGCATGCTGTGGGTGCCCATTTTGGTACCAGATCCCTTCAGTGAAGAGGTCCTCCTGGCTTGTAAGCTGCCATTGGGGGTGGCTTGAGTTTTCTCCAGACTTTCTGCGTTAGTGCTGCTGAAGGACCCATTGGTGACGATCCCGCTCCCCTTATTGAAGGCAGGGTTCTTTTTGACCATGAGAGGGGGACTCCTAGACACATCTGGCTTGTGCATGCTATTCCTTGGGCTGTTGGTCTTGCTACCTGGCAGAACTGTGGGGGATCCATTGTCCATGCTGCTTCTTTGGGGAGACTCAGATTTGTCCCAAGAGCACTGCCTACCAGGGCTGTCCTTGGTGTTGTTGTTTTCCTTGTTCTGTAACTGACCCGTGGTAGCTTTCCTCTGGATGTCATTGTTGTTGCTCACTCCTTCCTGGGACTTGCTTTGCAATTCTGCATCTTTGGGGAAGAAGCAATCATGTTTGCTAATCATGAAGGACATCAGCTGCTGGACCACCAGAGTGCCTGAAATTGCACAGAAAAGAAAACAATGTGAGGGAGGAAGCTTTAACAGGAGAGCTGTTCAGTGCACAAATTTAATCCTTTCCATGGTTCCAGCCCCAAACTGAATTGGCTAAGAAATTAATCAAGTTCAGTGGTTAGTTCAGTGTTGGTGGACCTTATGGGGAAATTTGATTCAGTTCTCACTTGATTTAGTTTAGGACCAGAATTGTGGAAAAGAAACAGGTTTGTGAACAGAGGTACCACTGTATTTCCTGTTTTTAATGTGAGTCTTAAAGAAACACGTTTAGGCAAAATTCAGTGGTATTATCAGTAGTACCAGATTAAATTCTTTATGATTATAAAAGTAGTAGATGTTAAAGTTTCCTGAGCATTTACCATACTCCATGAACCTACCAAGAATCTTCTTTTAATAGTTACTTGGGTCTTAACACACACATGCGCATGCACACACACACACACACACACACACACACAGCTATTCTCACTGTATTTGAAAGGTTTAATAATTTGATCCAAGTCACACAGCTCCTGAGGACCAGACTTTGGGATTGTACACAGTTATTTAGGTCAACATTTAGACTCTTAATCATTATACTACATTAATGGCAAGCTTTACATATACATAGGAGAACTCAATGCAGGTTGAACATTCCTCAGAAACAGCAAATTCGCCAGTGGGTTGATCTCTCAGGTGCTGGGGCATATCAGCCAAAATATCTAGTGTATCTCCACATACTATTCTTTAGTCTATAAGCAAGGCTGCTGCTGCTTACAACCAGCTGTGACAACCAGGGGCAGCATCTCACCCTGGAGTGAGACCATTTTTTAACCTGAAGCAACCCATTGGCAAAACAATTCATATTCAAATTATGTATGGGAAAAGTCCGTCATGCCCATCTCCGTGCTGCACTCATTTTCTGTGACAACTCGAATTTATGTTTAGGCAGAGTCCTTGCTTGCCTTGTGCCAGGCCTGCTGCTTGACCAGTGTAGCTCAGATTTTAATGTCCATATAGATCACCTAAAGATCGTGGCAAATTCAGACTCTAATTCCACGTCCATCTGCTGGGACATGAGGCTATATATTTCTAACTGGCTTTCAGGTGACAGCACCATGAACAGATCAGTAACACTAGCTTTGGCTGGGAGTATCTTGATTTCAGGCTCTCCTACAGATCTCCTAAACCATAATCTCCATGGCAATAATATTCCCAGGTGACTGCTGGGAATTTGCAAACTCTGTTGTTGTTTGCAATAGGGTTCAAGAATCCCTGGGTTTGATGGGAGTAGTGCTTATGTATTTTCCAAACTAAGTTTTTTTAGAAGTCTGTGAGACAGGACTTAACATTTTTTCAGATGAGAAAAATTCATTTTCAGAAAGGTTAAGTTGTTTGCTGAAGGCCATAGATGGATAAGTAAGGGGGAACTTAATGCTCATTTTTCTTATTCCAGTTGGCACACTGCCTGGCTATGTTTCTACTTTGAGGACTTAAACTGCTAATAATCATAAACTCAGAGTAGTTCCGAGAATTCTAAATAAAAGACAACAATCTATTGAAGCACCCACAATTACATCAGATTAGTGGGAGACAACAAACTAAATGAAATTAATTTTATTGTTTATACATCTGTCCTCTTTTAATGGTCTTTAGAATTTAATCATACTTTCAATACAGTGAATCTGATTAAAGACTTTAGAGCCTGAGAAATGCTACACAGGACAGCCATTGCTGAAGACATTGCTTACTTGATGCCATTTTGTGATCTGTCCATATGAAAAACACATTTCAAGGGCTTCCAGCTTCTGTCATGGGAGACTCTTGACTAGTACTTAGGGAAAATGAGCCTTGCTCCCACCCCTGGAATATCAACACTGAAGCATCCCTGCTTTCCATGATAGCAACAACCCAGGGTGGAGGGCATTTAACTAACTGAAGAGTGACTCCCAAAGTCCAAGTGTTCATAATGAGTGTGTGAAAGCCATGAAAACTAACTGTTTTTGCCACAGTTATGGGGTGTGCGTCAGGGCCTGGTCAGCAAAACCACTCTTTCTAGTGTGTTGGAGGCTTTGCCTTCATCTTGTCTATGTGATGACAAATGGCAGCTGGCAACTGTCCTCTGCAAGGGGCTGTCAGAGGCCAGACTGGGCTGGTGGTGGCGAGGATGCTGCGTAGCTATGTGTGCCATCTTTTCCTTGTTTTGCTTCCCCCCTCCCTCTCATTTTTACCATATGAATGCTAATAAGAGCACTAAGCCTCTGTGAGGTCAGAATGGCTACAATAGATAGGCCACCACACAGAGTTCAAGTGGATTCTGGAGCTCTACTGTGCTACACATTCCTGCTGTTCCCCTGGCTCATTTCTCTTTGTAAAGGTTGAAATTAGATATCATAGTTGAAACACTGTTCTTCAGAGGCATTGACTAAAAGTTCAATTTTCTTTCAAAAATACCTAGAAATAGATCATGTATATTCTTAAGTCAGCAGCATTCTATGCCATACAGTTACAATTTGTACTTTGGGCAAGAAATAAGGTATACATTTGTCACTTCTCATGTGTGCAGATATCTGTAAAATATCTGTAAGGGTTTTCATAAATGTATAATCCTAGGGCTCGCCAGACAGCTTAGCACACTAAAGCACCTGCTTAGGCAGAGCACAGGGACTGATATGCTGTGCCAGACCTGCCCTTGTGGCGTGCTGAGATGGCTACTGACACTGGATGAAGAAGTCTCACGAGCATCTATGTGCTTTCTCTGACCATAGCTCTATCCAGTCTCTGGCCCCTTCCTCTCTTGCATGCTTTTTAACCTGCTCTGCTCCCTGGCTGTCGGGACATGAGGCAACTTGGCTCTCCCAGGCTCTCTACCATGGTGCTCCTGCCCTGGAGCCAGCTGACCAGGGGCTGAATCCCCTGAAGCTGGAAGCCAAATGAACTGTCTCTCCTTTAGGTTGTGGAGCATTAAATTCCAACTGATGTGGAAACTGACTGGTACAGCATCTGTGGGGAAGGAAGGATCAGGAAATGAAGGGCGTTCTGATGGCCTGAACTGCCAAAGTAAGCCATAAGTTTCACTGGAAAAAGCAAAAGATCCTTCCAGAAGAGCAGCTTTGGGATGGAATTCTGCCTCATTTTCCATGGTGACCTACAGTGAAGACAGGGGCAGTGAGAGCTCTCTGGCCTCTGGAAACTCTCATGCTGACCAGCTAGGGCTGCCCTCCATATAGGAACCAGGTGGGGGAACCCCTGGCATGGACTCAAGGTGGAGCAGGAAACAGAAGATGTGAAGGAAGGGAACAACTACAACCCAAGGAAGGAGCTAAGCCAGATATCTCAAAGCAAGTGGCACTGTTTCTGAATCCATACAGAAAACAAATGGGTCCTGAGAAGCTGCAAAGGCTGACTGGAATGCATCTTTCACACAGGTGCGGCTTGCAACAACGCACTGTATGCAATGTTCGCTGAGTCAGGCTGATGGTGCAAAGGCTGATCTGTTTAGTTCCATAGTAACAAAGATACTTTTGTTAATACAGCACTAGCATCATTTCAAAAGTGTGCAAGTATCAGGAAGCTGCGAATCTTAAGGTTTTACTGCACCAGTTCTTTTTACAAGACAGTTCAAATTTATGAACGACAATAAATCCAGCTAGCTGTATTTCTGGAAATGAAAAGTTAACTTGACACATTTTTGATACTACATCTGCCTAATACTTAAGTTTGAATGATCGTAGTTTGGCAGTAACTTTCCACATAAAAGTGGAGTTGTAGGGAACAGGGAAACAGCTTGGTGATCTAAGCACCTTCCTGGTAAGTGAAAGGACCCGGGTTAGATTCCCAATACTGCATGACATGCTGGCCCCATGCTGAGTTGGCCACTGAGACATGGCATTGTGGCACATATCTGTAATCCTAGCACTGGGGAGGCTGAGACAGGAGGATCACTAGAAGTCTGAGCTGTATAGTTAGACCCTGAACTTTTTTTTTTTTTTTGCCCCCAGGGTCTCACTGCATAGCTTGGACTCCTAGTGATCCTATTGTTTTCAGCCTCCCTAATGCTGGGATTACAGGCATGTGCCACCACGTCCAGACTCCATCACTGGCTCAGAGCACCCTTGGCGGGGGGCGCTGGCATGGCATATGATGCCAGGGATGGAACCCTGACCCCTGCACTTGCCTAAGCAAGTAATATGCTGAACTATCTTGCTGGCTCCCAAAGTAAATAAATAAATAAAATTCTTAAAAAAAATTAAAAGTGGAATTGCATGTGCTATATATATTCCTTTAAGGAACAGTATGCAGAAAAATGCTATATATGTTGAGCTCAGTACTTCCCCAATCATATTAGAAACACGTTCAGGTTGGAAATATAATACAATTGGATACGATCAGTATTTTTTACTGAATCTCTACAAGAACGTTCCTTATAATATTGGCATTGTCTTTCCTGATGCACTGGGTGATGGTGAGAAGATAATGCTGGTGCCCTGTGGCATCCTCCGCTTGATTTTTGCCATTTGCAGTGTCAGCTGCTTTGCCGAGCATTGTTTCTGCATCATTAGTGCAAACAGCAATGCGGTGAAAGGACAGAAACCAGCTCATTCTTTGAGCCTGTGGAGCTTCTGTATCTCAGAGGCCTCAAGGGAGCTGTGAACCCCAGACTGAGAATTACTGAGATCAAGAAATATCAATATGATAACATAGAAGGTTACATTAATATAAAATGTGATTAAAGTGTACATGTGTGGCTAAGGACTAAAATGGAGAAAGTGTAGTATATGTGTGTAGACTCTACATGATAGACGTGGTACAAACATTAAAATAATGAATGGAATAACACAAAAGCATTTTTAAAGGTTTTTAATATTTTAGCAATCATACTGGTGCTGGCAATACTAGTATTATTATTCTTAAAATATTGTGTGTGGTGAGATATACTGCAGAACAAATATAGTGGAGCAAATAGTAATTATGAGAATTCTAATTCTGTTATCTTTAGTGTATTTGAGAACCAAGACTATTTTAAATGATAGATTATTTTAGATGATGGAACTGTACTAAAAAAACAAACACATAAAAAAGAATAAATAAGGGCTGGTTAAATAGCTCTGTGGATTAAACTGCCTATAAGCAGGCACAGGGGCCAGGGATTCGATCCCTAGGCCTGCCGCACCAGCCCTGCCTCCGGGGCTATCTGAGCTGGCAATTGAGACTGGGCATGGTGGAGTGCACTTGTAATCCCAGCTCTTGGGAGGCTGTAAACAGGTGGATCACCTTGAGTCCGATCTAGTGTGAGGCCCTAAACATCCTGTAGGTCTTTCCCCCCAACAAAAGAAAATAAATAAATAAAAAGCTTACAGTCATCACTACAAACTAAAAGCATAATACAACCTTTTGAGGCATCTTTCCCTTAATGAGTGTGCCTGTGTGCATATTGTATTCATGTATATGAATTTCAATTTACTGTCTACTGAAAGGTCTAGAAACCATCACCAAGCCAGTAGCAAGTAGTATCACTGGTACTTAGATTTTGGATTTGAAATATCATTTCTCCACTAAATAAATCAGGTTGTCTTAAATATTGGCTAGTTGGGAAATGTCATACTAAGAAGGAATCATAGCATCTAAAAATACTAAGGTTATGTCAAAGGGACTAAAAGTACAACTTGAAAAGGCTTCCACTGGCCAAAAATGAGAAAATATTAGTGAATTTAAGTAGACACTAATAATTACAATACCCTACCTATCAAATAGATTTTACAACCTCAATTCATAGGTTATTTATAATTGGAAAAAGCAATACTTACTTATAGAGATTTAATCACACTAAAACCTGGAAAAGGGCAGCCTTTGT
Source organism: Myocastor coypus (assembly GCA_004027025.1). Lineage (NCBI taxonomy): Eukaryota > Metazoa > Chordata > Mammalia > Rodentia > Myocastoridae > Myocastor > Myocastor coypus. Next base: position 26,150 of record PVJA010004129.1, on the reverse strand, counting down.
CAGTATGGTCTCATGTGTTGGAGTTACCTATGGCAGGCAAACTCACAGCAATAGAAGGTAAATAGTGGTTGCCAAGAGCTTGGTGGTAAAGGGGATGAAGAATTGGTGCTGAGCAAGCAGAGTCTATATTCTATAGAATGAGTAGGCTGATGGTGGTGATAGCTACATAGCAAGGAGAATGTACTTAATACCACTGTGCTATATACTTATCGATAACACAATAATAGATTTGATGTTCTGTACATTTTACAATAAATAATAAAAATAGAATTAAATATAGTCAGCTACCAGTGAATTTATGTTAGGAATTGTGTGAAACTCACAGAGATCACATGATTGGTGGTTTAAAAGCACAACACAATTTATACACATGCCAGGGTGATCAAAGAAGAATCTGGTCAAGGTCCTCACTTGTAGAGCATCCACGTTAGAAGAGTATGTTAAAATTCACAATGAGTACACAACCAGCAAAGTACATAGTATGAGAAACTATAGGTTAAACAAACAAAATTTGCAAATGAGTTATAGGCACTCCTGTAAGCTAATAGACTCTTAAAAGATATTAAGTAAAGGAAGGAAAAACAATATAATTCCTGGGGAGGTCTGTGAGACAAAGACACAAGAAAGAGGTTGGTGTAAATATCTGAATGTAAGGATAGAAACCTCATGATTCGCTTTATGCACGAGTAAAGGAAACAGTCTGCCTCAGTCTAGGAGGTGAATTGCTTGCGTGTGTGCATGTGTGCGTGTGACTTTCTTGTATCAATTTTAATTTATAATAGGACTTTAAAAAACAATGACTTAAAAAAGTATCTCTAAGATCTTTGTAAGTTAAATTACAACATTTTCTAATGGCTGCTGAATTATTCATATGGAAATTACTTTTTCTGGACTATTTTATTGTCCAAAATCTGATGGTTAATTTTAATTTCTTTCAGTAGTGGGTAAATAAAATTAAGCAGGTGTGTTATGCGGTAGATAACCAAAAGCTTTCTTTCACACCCACATACACATAGATGTAGAGGAATGAAAATCTTAAAATTGTTAGGAAAGGAACAATATCAGAGAGTATAATGCATATAACAGAATGATACTTTGTTCTAAATAAAGTCAGGAAAAAAGGAAAGTAACTATACTTCACTTGGTTATTAAGTTTTTAAATAGTTTGCAGAAAACAATGACATCCCCAGTGGCCACAGCACAACAGCACTGCGTTTAGAGAAATTCAACAGAAGTAGTTTGCTGTGGACAATAACTTCGAGTCATTTCTGAAGCAGAGGAGCACATACAGAGAACTTTCAGTATGTCTGCTGGTTTTTTTTTTTTTTTTTTTCGTTACCGGGGATTGAACTCAAGACCTTGTTCTTGACAGGAAAGCACATATTCTACTGAGCTATCTCTCTGGCCCTAATTTTCAGTCATTTTTAATTGGCTTACAAGAATGTCTTCATGTTTTAGCCCCCAGGTAAATAGGCCACATTGCCTTACTAAGAATTCACTCTTTTTAGTTTCTGGAATCAATCAAAAGAAAACCAACACATTTACTGAACATATTAACTGAAAATAACTTAAATATTTCTGAAAATTGTCCATCACTTACAAAGAGACCTATTTTTTTCCCCTTAATTCTTTCACCTAACACCTTACTGCTGATTTTTTTTTTTTTTTTTTTTTTATCTTGGAATGTTTTATTTGTTCTCACAAGGCCACTGGGGAATCATTTTATGCTTTCATCATTAGTAACTTAAACCAAATTGCTGTGTGTCAAAAGACAAAGCTTCACACTTAAAGAGTAAATAGGAGTCAGTCCATGGAACATTGATGAATTCGCCTATTTTTTTTTAGAATTTTTTATTTTTTTTTCTTGTTTCAGAACTTTTGTTTGTTTATTTATTTTTATGGCCAGCTCAGCCTGCCCTCAGGGCAGGGCTGGCACAGCATGTGGTGCCAAGGATTGAACCACGATTCCTGCAGCCGCCTAAGTTTTCCCAAGCAGGCGCTTTAGACCACTGAGTCATCCTGCCAGGCCCCAATTTGCCTATTTTTTTTTAAGTTTGTTCAGACCACAGTGGATTCTGGTCATCTCCTTTTGATGAGAATATAATATAAGATGGGATTCTGGTCAACTAAGAGTAATGCTTTCTGCTTTTGATGAGGCTATGAAATGATTGTTCACTCACCTTCCATGATGGTTAAAGGATCTTCCACCTTGGGACGAAGGATATTTGGACCAAACACAGTAGCCAAATTCTGCACACTCATCTTGTTAACTCCTGAATAGGACTGCACTTCATCCAAGAACCTGTTGGTTCCAAAAATCAAGATTGAAACATGATGGGATTCAATTCTTCAGTGGCTGGAAATTGATAGGTGGGATATTTATGTACTTAAGTGTGAAGACGTTGAAGCAGACAAAATTATTTGGAAACTCAAGGACCTCTTCTTTATACTAAGAGAAAATATTCTGAAAATTGTGAAGAAACAAATTTTGGGATCATACCAGATAACTCAAACTCTTCAGTGAAATTGAAAAGGAAGCAATCCTTCCAAAATCATTCCTAGAGGCAAGTATTACACTGATACCAAAACCAGAGAAAGATGCAACTGAAAAAGAAAACCACAGACCAATTTCTCTGATGAAAATAGATGCAAAAATTCTCAAAAAATCCTCGCCAATAGAATACAGCTAATCATCAAGAAGATTATATACCATGATCAGGTAGGATTCATCATAGGGATGCAAGGATGGCTCAATATACACAAATCTATAAATGTAATACACTATATCAATAGAGCCAAAGCCAAAAATCACATGATCATCTCAATTGATGCAGAAAAGGCTTTTGACAAAGTCCAACACTCATTCATGTTCAAAGTCCTACGGAGCATTGGAATAGAAGGCCTCTACATCAACCTGATAAAAGCCATCTACAACAATCCAACAGCTAACATAATTCTAAATGGGAAAAACTGAAGTCTTTCAGTCTCAAATATGGCACAAGGCAAGGATATCCTCTATCACCACTCCTATTCAATATAGTTCTGAAGTCATTAGCTACAGCCATTAGACAAGAAAGAGAAATAAAAGGAACAAAAATAGGTAAAGAAGAAGCAAAACTTTCACTATTTGACATGATAATCTACTTAGAAGACCCAAAGAACTCCACCAAAAAGCTACTAGAATTAATACAGAAATTCAGTAGCATAGCAGGTTACAAAGTCAATACACAAAAGTCAGTGACGTTCCTCTACACAGATAACAAGCACACTGAGAGAGAAATTAGAGAAACAGTACCTTTTACCATAGCACTGAAAAAAAATGAAACAGTTAAGGAGTAACCTAACTAAAGAAGTAAAAGACCTTTTCAATGAAAACTACAGTACTCTGAAAAAAGAGATCCTAGAAGATTTCAGAAAATGGAAAGATATTCCCTGCTCCTGGATAGGAAGAACCAACATTGTTAAGATGGCCATACTCCCTAAATTGTTTTACAGATTTATTGCAATTCCCATCCAAATACCATCAACATACCTCACAGACCTGGAGAAATCACTCCTAAAATTTATTTGGAACCGAAAGACCCAGAATTGCAACGACAATTCTGGGCAACAAAGGTATGGCAGGAGGCATTACAATTCCTGACCTGAAGTTATACTACAAAGCTACAGTAATAAAATCAGCATGGTATTGGCAAAAGAATAGACCTGAGGATCAATGGAATAGATTAGAAGATGCAAAAGCAAATACAGACACACTCAGCCACCTTATTTTTTTTAAAGAATTTTTATTTTATTATTTTATTTTTTTCTTGTTTCAGAACCTTTGTTTACTCACTTATTTTTCTTACGGCCGGCTGAGCCCGCCCCAAGGGCAGGGCTGGCGCAGCATGTGGTGTGAGGGATTGAACCGAGGTCCCTGAAGCCGCCCAAGCTTTCCCAAGCAGGCGCTTTAGGCCACTGAGCCATCCTGCCGGGCCCCTCAGCCACCTTATTTTTGACAAAGGGGCCAAACACGTTTTCTGGAAGATAGTCTCTTTAGCAAATGGTGCTGGAAAAATTGGCTCTCTACATGCTAAGAAGTAAAACTTGATCCTCATCTATCACCATGCACCAAACTAAAGTCGAAAGGGATTAAAGATCTAAATATTAAAAGAGAAACATTAAATCTCCTGTAAGAGAAACTGGGAGGAAATCTTGAAGACATCGGTGTAGGCAAAGAGTTCATGGACAGAAATCAAACTGCACATTTAACACTTGAAAGCATGAATCAATGGGACCTCCTCTGGCTAAGAAGTTTTTGCACATCAAAGGAAATTACCAACAGAGTGAAAAGGCAACCCACAAATTTCCAAAAGATTTTAACTTATAAGTACTCAGACAAAGGTCTTCTATCTAGAATCTACAAAGAATTAAAAACCATTAGGGTTCCAAAATTCAAAGACCCAATCCACAAATGGGCATCTGAGATGAACACACACTTCTCAGAGAAAGAAATTCAGCAAGCCTATAAATACATGAAGAAATGCTCCACATCGCTAGTCATTACTGAAATGCAAATTAAAACAATACTTAGATACCATCTCACCCCAGAAAGATTGGCTACCAGAAAGAAATCAACCAACAACAAATGCTGGAGAGGCTGTGGGGAAAAAGCAACTCTTCTCTGCTGCTGGTGGGAATGCAGACTGGTGCAACCATTATGAAAAGCAGTTTGAGACTCTTTAAATAACTAGAGCTGGAAAGCCCATTTAATCCAGCTGTCCCCCTACTGGGAATTTTTCCAGAAGAACTGAAAACATCATATCATAGCAATATCTGTACACCTATGTTTACAGCAGTTCAATTTGTAATGGCCAAATCGTGGAAACAACCAAAATGCCCATCATTTGAAGAATGGTTGAAGAAAATGTGGTATTTTTATACAATGGAATATTACTGTTATAAAGAATGATAAGCTGGAAGACTTCATATATAAATGGATGCATATTGAACATATACTCATTCGTGAAATAAACCAGACCTATATGTGTAAATATTGTACAGTCTCCCTAATATAAGAACTCTAAATTTTTTTCTTTCCTTACCAATATCAATTGGAAGGTGTGTTATGTCTATACCTTGTGCTCTGTATAACTATTGTGAGGACAATATGCAGTGTGTCAACTGTTAAAAAAAAGTAATGTTTATTGAAAGTGTTAATGTTTAATTGTTTGATCAATCTTACATACCTAAATCTATTAATCTGAACTGATCGGATCATGAAAATTTGTAATATAACCATTGTTAAATTAAAAAAAAAAAAAGCCAGGGTATCTGAGCAATGTCAATATGGATGTAGGAATCAAAGATGTTTTCCCTTCTTGATGTTTAAGTGCCTTCCAAAGGCTCAGGTATTGAATGCTTGGTTTTGAGCTAGTGGTGCTATTGAGAGTTGATGGTATTTTCTCATTACTGGGAATGAGGTCTGCCCTTAAAGGACACAAGCAAGCCCCAGTCAATTCCTATCTTTCCCTTTCACAGCTCAGCCACAAAGCAAATGGTCTTGCTGTGAATGCCTGCCCTGACATATTGCATTGTAATAGGGTAAAGTTACAGGCGTGATTCATTAAGAATTGATTCCTTTAAATCTACAAGCTAAAATAAGCTTTCCCTCTTTTTAAATTGATTGTTGTGGGTAGTTACAGCAACAGAACATTGATTAATAGGCTTAAGCTTTCAATAAAGTGTAAAGCTTAGTTAGTGATGAGGTATATGCCTGTAATCTCAGTATTAGGGAGACTGAGACAAGAGGATAAGGAGTCCTGCATGGGAAACATAGCAACTTAGTGAGAATTTGTCTCAATATAAACCAATTTAAAGAAAGGGATTGGGGAGGTAGTTCAAGTTCAAGGCATATACTGGCTTTATCATCTGTGATGCTACATATATATATGTGTGTGTGTGTGTGTGTGTGTGTGTGTGTGTTTGTGTTCAGTTGGAAAATTTTCTATAAAATCATCTGTTAAATCCTTTCTTTTATAGAGGAACAATGAACTATTTTGGGGGAATAAGAACTTCATATTTTTTTTTTTTTGTCTTTTTGAGACAGGGTCTCGCTATGCAGTTCAGGCTGGCCTTAAGCTCCCTTTTGTAGCCCAGGCTGGTCTCGAACTCACACCGATCCTCCTGCTTCAGCCTCCCGAGTGCTGGGATTACAGGCATGAGCCACCACGCCCGGCTTTTAGAACTTCATATTTGTGATCCATTAAAAATAACAGCAAGTACTATGGAAATTAAACCATTAATCCTCCTAATATGAAAAATTGCAAGAACAAGCTTTTACATTTATTAAATACTGCCTTCTCAGGATGGCTTTAGCAGGAGAGATTGCTTTTGCAATCTTTGGTTCTTTTTTCATTTCTGCAAGAGCCGTTATTTCTTAAATTGCTAATTACATTATTAAAAGGAAATGATGAAAAATAGAGATTGCATGTTTACATAGCTGTGTGTGTCAGTCATGTGGACTGAACTCTCAAAGGATTCCCCTGAGGTAGGTACTCCAGTTTGTAGATGAGATGGAGAGGTTCAGAACACTCACTGAGGATCTGGGGTCAATATGTGGGTCAGAACTAAACTTCGACCCCAGGATCCCAAGTTCTGTGTCTCTGCTCTGAGTCCCTGAGGTCCCTATGTCCACACTTTTACTACTGGAATATGGTCTGAACTACAGAAAATGGAAGGCAAACATCAAAATCAAACTATATTAAAAGTCTCCTTTCATGTTTCAAAAAAGGAGTGAAATATTTCTGATCTGGTTACAAAAACTAGCAGTGGTGTTCTGAAACAAGCCTTTCCCCCCTCTCATACTTTGCTTTTCCATCTACTACTAATCTTGAAGTAGCCTAAAATCTTGGATCAAAGTCTTATGTGTTAATACTTATATGATGGCAAAGAAGTTATTTTTTGCTTTTTAAATTCTGAACCCCAAGGGCTTGCTTGTTGCAAGTTTTGATGGAATTTCTTGCACTTTCTTTTTTTTTTTTTTTTTTGTCTTTTTGAGACAGGGTCTCACTATGCAGTTGAGGCTGGTCCTGCGCTCACTTTTGTAGCCCAGGCTGGTCTCGAACTCGCACCAATCCTCCTGCCTCAGCCTCCCAAGTGCTGGGATTACAGGCGTGAGCCACCACGCCCGGCCAATTTCTTGCACTTTCTACCCATCCTTTTCAACAGAACTCCATGGTGTTGGGCTACATGTTCAATGCTACAGTTCCTCAGGCTGTGTAAAACGTGGGTTTTCATCACCTTCATGCTTATGCTGATCCTGAGGAGCAGAATTGTGAGGTATCTGTGCAGGCAGTAAGCAGTCCACGGTGGCACCTGCCCTGCCACACAGAGAAGGGACCGGGGATGTCTCTTTTCTAAAATCTCACATAGGAAGCAAATGATTCTGATGCATGTTCAGAGCAACAGGTCTTTATTATGTGAAGCTAAGAGAGAATTCCCAACCATAGAATCCCCAAACAAAGCAGTCATGGTGCTCAGAACACTTTTGACTCACCTTGCCAAACCTCTGAATTTTCTAGAGACTGACACAAAAATTCGTAGCAGTGTGTGAATTTACTTGCTGTCAAGAGTAAATTATTGTCAAGCTAACTAGAGATTGTGCTGATTAGCTTGCCTTTAGGAGAGTTCTTACCTGCAGATGTATTTGAGGAGGTTGTAATTAACCACTGGCAAACTCTTCACCTGCTTTGCTAATTCCTTAACACCCTACAAAATAAAGAATAAATGTCATTTTTTTCCTCTGTACTCACCTTAGAATGAAAACAAATGGAAAATTTCATATAATTGAGTACATATGTACAACTGAGTACAGATGTTACTTTTTTTATACGGCAAGTGCCATAAAATTGAGTATTTATAATAAGTTTATTTGACAAAAACAGCCTTGATATGATGAAGGTTTCTATCATTTTTAGCATAACTGGTATTTAGGAAAACAAGCTTTATGAAAAATAAATGTTTTTGAATTAGTCATGTTTAGGATACATCATTCCAGGTAGGAAGCCCTTCTTAGAAATTGCACAGGAATTAATTTCTTTGGTTGATCCACTTATAGAGCTCCCTCTAACACAGAAATGGTTCCCAAAAAGCGAACTGATAATGTGATTAGATTTCTTCTTCCTTTTAAGGACTGCATAGTAAATATTTGCAGGACCCACAGTCTCTGGCCCGGCTACTCATTACTCTATTGCAGGGTAAAAGCAGTCACACACAATATGATGTAACACATAGAATAAAATTGCATTTATAAATTTATGGAGCAATTTTTGACAAGAATACCAAAAATATCTAATGGGGGAAAGAGTAACCTCCCAACAGCTGGTGCCGAGATAGTACAAGCTATCATAAAAAAGGTGGCTTTGGCTCTTTTGCTCACATCATTAACAAGAAAGATCTGGAAATCGACTGTGTTGTCTCCATGTGGGAGCTAAAGCTATAAAAGTCTTAGAAGGACATATAAAAGTAAATCTTTCTGAGGTTTCTTAACTATGCTACAAAAATCACAGTGATAAAATAAAAATAGAGAAATTAGACTTCATCAAAATATGTTAAAAAAAAAATCTCGGGTCTTACAATACAGCATCAGAACCTGAAAAAGCAACCGATAGAGGAGGAGAAAATATGATGTATAAATCATATATCTGATAAAGGCCTTACAATTCACTGAGGCAAATACACTTGCCTCCCCACGTCTTATAGATTCAACCTTCAACTGAAAAGTAATGTAAAAAAAATTACACCTGTCCTGCGTAGGTATAGTTTTTCTTGTTTTATTCCCTAGTTGATACAGAATAACAACTATTTACAAAGCTTTTACATCTTTTTAGGTACTGTGCACAATCTGTAGATAATCTAAAGTATACAGGAAGATGTGCATGGGCTATATAGAAATGTTACACTATTTTATACATGGAACTTTAGCATGTGTGTCCTGAAACCTATCTTCCAAGTGTCTTGAATTACTGGAACTCAATTAAAACTGGAGCAATAATTAGAAAAGATATTACTACAATGCAAATACATGAAGACCAATATGCACATGAAACTATTTTCAACATCATTAGCTGTGATTTCTTTGGTTGAATATCAGAAATGATATTCAAAGTTCAATGTTACACTACCTCACACACACTATGCTATATACGGTAAGCAAGACATGAGGAGTGACAGCAGAGAGGTGGAGGAACTAGCATGTGTCCACTTTATTGATGAGAATTTAAAGTGGCAAAGCCTCCCTGGAAGAGTTATATATGGCCCAGGAGGTCTACCTTCTAGGCATACACCCACAGGAAAGAAAGCACATGTCCACAGAGACATTATTCCCAGTATCCAAAAAATAGAATTAAAACATATGTCTTTTAACTAATAAATGGATCGGAAATGGTTATTATTTGTAAATAAAAGGAATGAAATAGTGATACGTGGTTTAGCCCCAAATGAGCTTTTAAAAACTTGAAAAGGCTAGTCACAAGGAAAAACAAAACATACCGAATGGTTCTGCTAATATGGAAAGCAAAGCTTGGAGCAGGCAAGTCTGTAGGGAAAGACAGTAGGTTTGTGGCTGCCAAAAACTGGAGAAAGAAGAAAATGTACAGAGGGTCTGGGGCTTATGTTAGAGTAATAAAAAAGTTCCACGCGTTATGTTCTTAGAATTGGGTGATGGATGTGGAACTTTTAGAATATTTTGAAAAGCACTGCGTTGGACACTTTAAAAGGTGAGTATAGGGACTGGGGAGATAGCTCAGTAGAATGAGCCCTTGCCTGGCAAGGACAAGGCCCTGAATTCAATCCTTGGTTCCGGTGGAGGGGAGGGGAAGTGACTGTATAAATTATATCTCAGTAATGCTACTTTTTAACTGAACAGACAAGCAGGTGTCGGTTCAGAGGTTAATGTGTGAGGTGATTTAGGGTCACGAATGAAAAGAGGGCTATGAACCAGCCTCTTGCACTTTTCATAAAACGTGTAGCCCAATAAGAGCCCCCGTAGCCCACCATTTAGGGGCGCAGAGGCTAACGGACACTGATTTCATTTATTCAGCCTATATTCCCCCTTATGGTCAGACTGGGGATCAAAACCAGGACTTGTGTTGTGTGTGGAAGGTCCAGATGTGTGTCGTGCCGACACACAGCAAAGCAGAAAACAGTCTAAGGACAGCACAAGAAGGATTCGAGGATCGCAACCTCAGATGCTGAGAGAGCCTCCAAAGAAAAATGTATTTGGAAATAAGTGCATTGACTTACTGCATCTTCTTCCTTGCTGAGCTGTTTGGCACATGCCAAAAAGTCTTCATATTTGGCGTATGGAATCACTGGCTCTGGCAGCTCTCGGAGGTACAGTTTAAGGAGCGACGCCACCGTGTGCACATCCGTGTTGCTGAGGGGAGAAAGTGGGAGACATGTTTTGGAGTGGACTTTGTGCCATTTGCTTATTTTCTCACCAAACACATATCTGAGTGTCAACATTCTACCCACATCAGCAGTGCAGTGAGCCAGCTCAGTTTTCAGGGAACACAGACACACTCTCTGCAATACTGAACTGCCTAAGGGTGCCACTATAGGCGGCGGAGGAGGACGGCTAAGGACACTTCAAACTCTAGGAATTGTCTGAAAATATCCAAAAGCTCAAGCATTTTTCTAATGTATATAGTTATGATAAGCAAAAGCATTAGCTAAGGAAAACAATGGGAATATATCACATGTTAAAATATCACAAATCTACATGTGTGTATTCATGCATCAGAACTAATTATGTGTGAATCTTCACTCCATCTCTCGAAGTATGAAACTTTTTCAGATGTGACTGGTTACAAATACGTGAAGCTCTGGTGTGACATGCTACTACTGTCTAAGTATGGCTCATTTTGAAGAAGATTGACTCTCGGTATAACTGCTCATCTCCTGAAGTAGTTGAGAATTTTAGAGCCCTCTACAAAGAGAATAGAAATGCTATGAAAATAAACAAAGAAAATTTAACATGCCCTCTGTAATTTTCATAACTTATTTTTCTTCTCTGCTGAATACGAGTGGCAGGATAATTTACTGAAACATTAATTTATATTTTGCTTTCTGTATTCTCCATTTTCTATTAATCTGTGAAAATGGATAACAGAATAAAGATAGGAGCAACAGCTCTTTGGGGGAGTGGTGATATATTTTTAGGGGGAAACAGCGGAAGGCTGGCTGATTCCCATAAGCAAGCAGAGCATTAAGGTACAGCAGAAGATTCTGGGAGAGTGAGGGCTCACCAGCACTCCCAGGCTGATTTGAGGGGGCTCAGCTGCTTGAGGGCTACCCATGAAAAGTTAGATTCACTCCCTGGGATCTCCTGCCTAGTAAATACCCTGTTATTCCAAACTGTGACAAGCATGTTGAGTCTTCATGAAACTGAGCTAGGCCAATGTGTCTCACGCAGTTCTCAATTTTGAACTCATGGGTGAATCTCATCAGGACTTTACTGTATTGTAAACATCTGCTTTTATGGGGCATTATACGTGGGTAGGAGGAGAGCTTATTTTTTCTGAAAAGTAGTATTTTAACCTGCTTATAACTACTCCTCTAATGAGGAGCCAGATAACAAACTGATAATAACATACATGTAATTACCAAGTATGATGACTGGTAATAAAGAAAAATGTGGCATTTTAGCTAATAACAAGAGAACCAACATGGACTTTGGGGCTTCCCTGGGAAAAGAGGATGACACATGGAGGGTTTCTGCAAGGCACTAAGAGCAGAACAGAAAGAGGAAAGCGTCATGCCCTCGAAGAGCAGATGGAAGGCTGCAGGCCCACAGTGCACTGGGATGGACTACACCTGAGGGCCCGCGATTTCCTGGAGTCTAACATCACAGAAGGAATACCAACAAGGATGCTGCAGGTGCTAAAATGATAAATTTGCCAAAATGCGGATGGTTTGATTAATTTTATTTTTATGGTAATTAAGTATTTTTCTTTTAAAAATTCTAAAATAATGTAGAAAACGTAGTAAAGACTTAAGGATGACAATGATCACATCTAAAGGATGTTTTATCTTGCATTTTTTTTTTAAGGTAGGGGCTACAGTGTTCAGGGTCTCACTACTAGGTTGGACTCATAGTGATCCACCTGTTTGCAGCCTCCCAAGAGCTGGAATTACAGGCACGCACCACCACGTCCAGTCTTAATTATGGTCTCAGTGCACCTCAGGGGTGGGGCCAGCAAGACAGGCCTGCGGATCGAACCCCTGGTCCCTAAATCTGCAGGTGCTTTAATCCACCAAGCTATTTGGTCAGCCCTTAAAGTTTTTTGTTTTTTGTTTTTTTTTAGAATTTTTAATTTTTTTTTCTTGTTTCAGAACATTTGTTTGTTTATTTATTTATTTTTATGGCTGGCTCAGCCTGCCCTGAGGGCAGGGCTGGCGCAGCATGTGGTGCTGGGGATCGAACTGTGGTCCCTGCAGCCGCCTAAGCTTTCCTAAGTAGGCGCGTTAGACCACTGAGCCATCCTGAGCCATCCTGCCAGGTCCCCCTTAAAGGATGTTTTAAAGACTACAACTTTATCCCAAAAATGATTTCCAGGTTTTTCTTTAAGAGATAGACCTAAGGAATTCCAGCTGGTAAGCTATAGTGTAAGTGATATCGCTGTCATTTGCAGGCAATGCGCTCTATTTCAGGGGTCTCCAGGTCCTCTCTTTTCTCTTCCTCTTCAGGCAAGGGTGTGACTCTTGGAGATGCCATCACCAATAGTAGCAAACCAAAGCTCAGGACTCAGTGTGCAGTGCTGCTAAATATCTTCGTACACTGTTTCCGCCTTTCCTTTCCAGTCTACTGGTACGACTTGGTTGAGTTTATTTGCCCTTCAAAAATCAGTGAAGAAAGCCGGACGTGGTGGCACACGCCTGGAATCCCCACTTGGGAGGCTGAGGCAGGAGGATCAGTGCGAGTTCGAGACCAGCCTGGGCTACAAAAGTGAGCTCAAGGCCAGCCTGAACTGCATAGAGAAACCCTGTCTCAAAAAGATCAAAAAAGAAAAAAAAAATCAATGAAAAATTTTGGGGTTACAGATAGTACAGAGAATATAAAAATAAAGTATGTATGTATTTCAATACACAAAGCAAGTTTTATATATCTACATAGAATATACTAAGTATTTATAAGTTAATACAATAAGTAAATGGGAAAATGATACATACAAAAAATCTTTTGTGGAGACTCATTGCAAGTTCTTTCCCAAACACAATTCTTTTTTTTTGTTTCAATTTTTTCTATTGTTTAAATTGCTTCTCGGCCTTTTGGCTAAGATCAAGTGTAGTATCTGTTCTTATCAGTTTAATATCTGATACGTCCTCTATCCAAACACAATTCTTAAGCTCTCTCCCTTGTGAAGCATTTCCTGAGAAAAGCACAGAGTGGAGAATGTTTGACCACTAGATGGCGGGGTTGCAAAGACAGAGTCACAAGATGGAGCAAAAACTTGTGAAAGATGAATGCCTGCAGGTCCATTCTTTCTCCACCTGCAATTTTCCTAGCAGAAAAGCTGCAGTAATGTTCCAAGAATAGAAATATTGGAGCTGTGAATCAAAGGAAGAGAGGCGGAGTGGATGACTATTACACTCTTTCCCCGCAGCGATAGGGTACAGTAGCTTTCTAGCCTTCTAGCACACATGCAGAGTCATAAAGAAATGATAAAGAAAAAAGGGCCAAACATTTTTTCAATTAACAAGAGTTATTAGAATTTTGCTGAAAGTCAACAGTTAAAAAGGCGCAACTCTCTTATTTGGGCTTTATAGTGCTTCCACATCTTAGTAGAAGTAGAGACTGTGCAAGTACTACTCATTTTCACATTTTGGCTTTATTCTTTCCTAATGAATGGAAGAAAAAAAGTATCCCATGTCCTTAGACTCTAGCCTGGCTGTCTCTCTGATTCACTGTGGCTCACAACCACTTAGTTCCAGTAGTCAGGAGACTACAGGGCAAAGGGGAAGTCAGATGTTTCTTTCAAAATCTTTTACTTCAAAATAGCAGCTTTGTACATCTAAGTCTCAGCTTGGCATCCCCTATGATAAGTTCACATATTTACATAACTGATCTTTACTATAATTTGTAAATCCATTAAGTAGATAACACTATTATGTGTCAATTCTCCAGTGAGCCTCAAGTGTACCACTTTTTCCTTAGAGAAATAACTGTTTCCACCAACACAAACTTAATTGACTTATTGAGGTGGAAGTCTGTACAGTGGCCATTAGGAAATCCCTCACCCATCCAATTACCACATCACAGTGTCTCCGCACACACCAAGCCTCACTGCAGCCCAACACATAGATTCTGTTTATCCCCAGCTGAGGTGCTTGAACAGGCCACCGCACAGATAGAATTCTTCCTGGCCACTCACTCACATATGGGGTACACTAAAGTCATTCTCTATTGCAGGAGTCTCAAACTATTTGTGAAAGAAAAATCATTATTCACACTGATGTTTCTTCTACTCATTTGGTGGTACAGTTGGTTTGGAAATTAACAGAATGGGCCTTGCTTTCACCTTATTTTGTACTTGGACTTCACTTCTGAATCCTGATTCCTGTGTATCCTAAGAGTCCATGAAGCTTTCTGTGACTAGCCTAATTTTTCTTTCTCCCTGGTGGTCCTTTGAGCAACAAGCAGGTCCTGAGCATGTACGACGTGCATCAGCTCAGGGGACTTGCTAGATGAAACAACAGCCACCAGCCTCCCTTCTTGGGCAGACATCTCTAACTAACTGATCACAGTGGACACTTTCACACCACATCTCACTTTTTCTTTTTCATAACAGACTCTCTGTATTCTAAGTTATTGTTAGATATGTCGTCTTGAGTTCTCCTACTTTCTGGAAGTTACTTGCATCATTAACGATCTATGTACAATACCAGATTCTTGTTAATCTAAATGGGAACCCTTCATGCCACAAGAACCCCATCTTGCTCATCCTCTAACCCCACTGTTCCTTCTCTAATAAACCTATGTGCACACACTGAGAAATCCAAAGGCCATTATAGTTACAAGTTTAATATGACACAAAAAACCCTCATAATGTCTTAGCCTTAAAATTAGAACTGGGAATTGTTCACTCTGCATACCATGCATGGACAGAAATTTACCCAGTCCCTCAATTTCACTGAACAGAATGAGTTTCCACAAGGAAGTTACTAAGGATATTGTGAAGTTACCTGCCACAAGTACAGTAAGAGGGCCTAAAATTCCCTTGAAATTAAGACAAGAAGCATGTGACACCCACAGACTCCAGGGAGAATATAAATGGGAGAGAACACTCTTCCCAGAATTAGCTGAACATTGTCCCATTCCTAAGTGCCAGCCTCAGACAACGAGCTCTCCAAAGGCATAGTGAAGTGAATCTAAGAGTATAAGCATGCTGAAACTAAACCAAACATATGGTTGCAAAAGTCAGCTTTTCCACAAGTATTTTTCATGTACCTACAAAAACTAGTGTCTTTTGTGACACTAAAATTTGGCCATGGTTAAACTCTCAGTTTTTTGTGCAGTTATGTGTCATCAATGGCTTATGCACAGAATCAAAAGGAAGCTTCACCTCCAGGGCAAGTCATGGAGTAGATGGAACTAGTGCCTGTTCCTATTCATTTCTCCTGATTTAAGAGGACTGATGATAGGGAGCTGCATGGCAGTCCCACCGCAGATGGAACTATGTTCCACCAAATCCATACCAGAAGGCCCGAGTCAGGCAGGGTGGCAAATGCCTATAATTCCACCTGACTGAAAAGAGAAGAGTCCTATTTTGAGTTGAGCCTGGTCAATTTAGCAAGACTTAGTCTCAAAACAAAAGAAAAGAAAACTAACACAGAGATGGAATCCCTAATCCCTAATGTGATAACAATTAGAAGGGGGCATTTTGAAGGTAATTACCTGGGGTTATAGGATGGTGGTCTGGTCTCACAGGATTAGTGCCCTTATTAAAAAAAAAAAAGTGCTACTGGAGAACTTGGTCTTTCTCCAGTACCTGATGCTTGCACTATGGTACAGTCCCATGAGAACACTAAGAAGGAAGCCAAAGAGCCCTCACTAGACCCCAACGATTTTGACTCCTTGATCTTGGACTTCAACTTCCAGAACCATAAAAACATAAATGTTATTTTAGCAAATGCATGCACAGTTTTGTTATGGAAGTCTGAACTGACTTATAATTCCTGACTCTGCATTTGCTAAGTTTGCCTATGAAAACATGTCTATCATCATTAAGTGAGGAGATATTGTGGAAAAACATAAACATACTCTCAGCTTCTGAACTGAATGTGATACAAAATATCAGATAGGTCTGGAAAAAGCAACTCTCACACTTGACTGCACACTGGTGACTCAGTTACTCTTCTCTTGTTGCTGGGACAAATAAATAACATGCAAAAAGAAGGAAGGAAAGGTTTATTTAGCTCACAGTCAGCAGAGGTTTTGGTCCATACTCAGCTGGCTTCAAGCAGAGCAGCACATGGCAGACAGTGACTGTTCATGGTAGTGGTAAAGAACAAGAGCGCGAAAGTGGCAGCAGCTCCAGCAGCTAGCTAGCCTCTCATCCCTCCTTACATCATAATGAAAATTACCTGCCCCAGAGCAGGTGCAGCACTCACACCCACAGCAATCAATCACAAACTCCAGAAGTTGCCCCATTACTACATGAGGCTTTGAGGGGACAACTAGACACAAACCATAACAACTGACATCTGCAAACATTTCAAAGTATTAATGACCTGGTCTTACACATTCTAATACTTTTGATCTGAGCAGCAGCCTGCAGTGAGATTTTATTAGTGAGAATACTCGGTTCCTACCTGAAGAAACGCTTCTGTACAGAGAGATATGTGTGTGTGCAGGGTTTGCCCTACAAAGGCAGCCATGCAAGTGGAGCACTGGATATTTTGATGTGCAAGGACACAACAAATATTCTCTATGTGTGAGTGTGCATGTGAACACACTCACATATGTGTGTGCACACACACACTGTACATTAGATAGATGATTAAAATAACTAAGGCCCAGTAGTATAACTGAACAGAGTTCAATCAGTTTTGCTCTTTTGAACAATATACTCATTGTAAGTAGGAAGTGAACACATCTCTAAAATGAAAATAAAACCCTCCTGAAGTACAGCCTACCCAGCAGCCAGGCCCACCCCATAAGACCTCCCCAGGCCTGCTGGAAGCTTGGCCCACCCAGCAGCCAGGCCTGCAGCGCGAGACCTCCCCCAGCCCGACTGAAGCACAGCCAACCCAGCATCCACGTCCACCGCATGAGACCTCCCTAGGCCCGCCGGAAACTCATTTGATCCAACAACCAGCACAGGCACGATTTAAGTAGTCTCAGAGGTCCAACTGACCTGCGCCCAGCAGCCCTGACCCCCTAACCAACTGACCCACCAGCACACAGTTCTGCACCAGAGGTCACTGATATACAGAATGTTACAGACAAGGAGCAAAATGCAATCTCAGGTCCTGAGCCCACCTGGAACAAATACAGGAGACACTACCATAGAAGAAAGTGAAAATGATAGCGCCCAAATCTCTGAATTAGTAGCAGCTTAGGTAAACAAACAAATGAAAAAACATATAGAGGAATTCGGACTGGAGATAACCTCTCAAGTAAAAAAAGAAATCTTTGAATTCCTAGAACTTGAAGTAAAAAACAAAACAAACAAAACAAAACAAAACAAAAGCAGCTGCAGAAATGTATAGAGGAAATGAGATTAGAAATAACCTCTGAATTAAAAAAAAGTCACCTCTAAATTAATAGTGTCTGAAGTAGAAAAAGTGCAGAAAGGTAGAGTGAAAACGAAAGCAGAAACAACCTCTGAAGTAGAAAAAGAAATGATAACTAATGAAAGACTTAACAAATGCCTCTAAAGAAGACATTGATAAAAAGTTAGAGATTAGAAAAATGATGGCATCCTTGAATGAACAATATAGGAAAGAAATAGATCGCATGAAAGAGTTCCAAAGAGATATACAAGAAAATAAAATATCACTCACAAACTGGTAACATTGTATGAACAAAAGTGAAGATAGAGTTTCAGATCTTTAAGACATAGTAGTACCTAGTGAGAAGGTAAGAAAGTATCTCTTAAAAACAACCAGGATGCAGGAAAAAATAATTAAACATCTTCAAGGTGATGCAAGAATGAACTACGTGAGATTAATAGGAATCAGCAAGAAAGAAGGAGTCAATACAAATGATATAAAAGGAATACAGGCAGAATAGCAGAAAACTTCCGAAATATGAAAAAAACAATCTAACATTCCGGTAACTGAAGCATACAGAACTCCAAATAACATCAACCCCACTAAAAACCACCAAGTCATATAACAGTCAAGATCCCAGAAATCCAGCAGAGCAATATACTAAAGGCCACTAGAGAAAAGAAACAGATCACATTTAAAGGAAAACCCATCAGAATAGCAGTAGACTTCTTTTCATTAACCATGAAGTCAAGAAGAGCATAGAACAGAGCTTCATGTCCTCCATGAAAACAAATTCCAGCCCAGACTGCTATATACTGAAAAACTTTCTTTCAAATATGAGGAAGAAGTGAAATACTTCCACAACAAGGAACAACTAAAGAATTTCATGATTTCAAAGCCAACCCTACACAGACTACTAAGAAATATTTTAGAGAGAGAACAAAATGACCTGAACTCTACAAATGAGAAAGAACCGACCAAATAGGACAACAAATGAAACAGGAGAAAAAGGAGTAAACAGTAGTAAGTAAAAATCATGTCAATCCTGTTAATACATTTCAATTATAACCATCAATGTAAATGAACTCAATTCTCCAGTTAAAAGAAATAAACTGGCAGAGTGGATAAGGAAGCACAATCCAACTACATGCTGTATACAAAGACACACTTAACTCGTAAAGAAACTCATAGGTTAAAAGTTGAAGGCTGGAAAAAAAAAGTTAAAGGCTGGAAAAAAAGTTAAAGGCTGGAAACAATACTACAGGCCCCAGCACCAAAAAAAAAAAAAAAAAAAAAAAAAAAAAAAAAAAAAAAAAAAAAAAAAAAAAAAAAAAAAAAAAAAAAAAAAAAAAAAAAAAAAAAAAAAAAAAAAAAAAAAAAAAAAAAAAAAAAAAAAAAAAAAAAAAAAAAAAAAAAAAAAAAAAAAAAAAAAAAAAAAGCAAGAGTAGCAATCCTGTTTGCAGATAGTCTAAACTTCAAACTGAGATTGATCAAATGAAATAAAGAAGGCCACAACATACTAGTTAGGGGAAAAATTCATGATGAAGAGGTAACATTCATAAATATGTATGCAACCAACATGGGGGCACCAAGTTATATAAGACAAATCTTAATGGACGTGAAAAACCTAATATCCAATGCCACCAACTTAACAGAAGACCTTAACAGCACTTTATCCCAAAAAGATAGGTCAAGCAGACAAAAAGTTAGCAAAGAAGTCACAGAACTGAACCAGAACTTGGAACAACTGGACTTAGTGGACATACATAGAGGGTTCCACCTAACCACTTTTGAATACACATCTTTTTCAGCTGCACACGAAACATTTTTCAAAATAGACTATGTGCTAGTGCATAGGTCATACTTAACTATACGCAAGAAAACACAAATTATTCCATGCATATTATCTGACCACAGTGCAATGAAACTGGAAGTAAGTGACAAGAAATCACAAGAACCCCAGAAATACATGGAAATTAAACATCACCTTTCTCAGCAACCAGTGGGTTTCAGATGAAATTAAACAAGAAAATCAAAACAATGTTTACATTTTAATGAAAATTCAAACACAACCTACTGGAATTTACGGAATGCAATGAAAGCAGTTCTTAGAGGGAAATTTATAGCTCTCAACTCGCACATGAAGAAAACACAACAGGAACAAATAAATACTTTAATGCAACACTTAAACCTACTAGACAAGGAAGAGCGAACCAAACCCAAAGCCCAAAGACGTGAGGAAATTATAAAGATTAGAGCAGAAATTAACTCAATTGAGACAAAGAAAACATACAAAGAATTAATGAATCAAAAAGCTGGTTCTTTGAAAGATTAAATAAAATTGATAAACTGCTAGCTAACCTCATCAAAAAGAGGAAACAAAGGACTCAAATTCAAGCAGCAAGGAGTTAAAAAGGTGAAATTACTACAGACTCAGCAGAGATTCAGAGGATCATTAACAGCTAATTTGAGAATCTTTACTCTCACAGAATTCAAGAAACAGATGAAATGGACAGATTCTCAGAAAGGTATAAACTACCAAAACTGAATTAAAAAGATATAAGAACTCTCAATAACCCAATGACAGCCAGTGAAATAAAAAGTGCAATAAAAAGCCTACTGACAAAGAAAAGTCCAGGACCTGATGGATTGACCACTGAATTGTACAAGAAATTTACAGAAGACATAATACCAATACTCCTCAAACTCTTCAATGGAATTGAAAAGGAAGCAATACCCCCAAAATCATTCCTAGAGGTAAGTATTACACTGATATCAAAACCACAGAGATATGCAACTAAATAAGAGAACTACAGGCCAATTTCTCTCATGAACATAGATGCAAAAATTCAAAAGAACTCCACAAAGAAGCTACTAGAATTAATATACAAATTCAGTAGCATAGCAGGATACAAAGCCAATACACAAAAGTCAATAGCATTCCTCTACACAGATAAGGAGCACACTGAGAGAGGAATTAGAGAAGCAATAGCTTTTACCATAACATCGAAAAAAAAATACTTAGCAATTAACTTAACTAAAGGAAGTAAAAGATCTATTCATTGAATACTACAGTACTCTGAAAAAAGAGATCCTAGATGATTTCAGAAAATGGAAAGATATTACCTGCTCCTGGATAGGACGAATCAACATTGTGAAGATGACCATACTCCCTAAATTGTTATACAGATATAATGCAATCTCTATCAAAATTCTATCAACATACCTCACCGATCTGGAGAAATCATTCCTAAAATTGATCTGGAACCACAAAAGACCTAGAATTGCAAAGACCATCCTGAGCAACAAAGATAAGGCAGGAGGCATCACAATACTACAATGCTGCCATGATAAAATCAGCATGGTATTGGCAAAAAAAAAAAAAAAAATAGACCTGAACATCAGTGGAATAGTTTAGAAGACGGGGAAGCAAATAAAAACACACTCAGTCACTTTATTTTTGGCAAAGGGGCCAAATACGTTTAGTGGAAGAAATATAGCCTCTTTAACAAATGGTGCTAGAAAAACTGGCTCTCTACATGCTGAAAACTAAAACCTTTTTTTTTTTAAACCCAGTAGGAATTCTCACTTTATTACATTTTATGCAGTAAAAACAGAACTACATACAACGAAAACTAAAACTTGACCCAGGTCTATCACCATGCACTGAACTAAGGTCAAAATGGATTAAAGATCTAACTTTAAAAGAGAAACACTAAATCTCCTGGGGGGAGGAATTCAGAGGAAATCTTGAAGACATTGGGGTTCGCAAAGAGTTCATGGACAAAAATCAAAATGCACATTTAACGCTTGAGACAATCAACAACTGGGACTTCTTTCAGCTGAGAAGTTTTTCACATCAAAAGAAATTACCAATAGAGTGCAAAGACAACCCACGAATTTTGTAAAGATTTTAACTGATAAGTATTCAGACAAGGATCTTCTATCTATAATTTATAAAGAACTAAAAACCATGAGGGTCCCAAAATTCAAAGATCCAATCCAGAAATGAGAATCTGAGATGAACACACACGTTTCAGAGAAAGACATTGAACAAGCCTATAAATACATGAAGAAATGTTTCACATCACTAGCCATTCATGAAATGCAAACCAAAGCAACACTTGGGTACCATCTCACTCCAGAAAGATTGGCTATCATAAAGAAATCAACCAACAACAAATGTTGGACTGGCTGTGGGGAAAAAGGAACACTGTTGTAACCATTATGGAAAGCAGCATGGAGACTCCTTAAAAAACTAGAACTGGAAATCCCATTCAATTCAGAAATCCTTCTACTGGGAATTTTTCCGGAATAACTGAAAATATCATATCATAGTGATATCTGTGCACCTATGTTCATAGCAGGACAATTTGTGATAGCCAAATCTTAGAACCAAAATTCCCATCAACGGAAGAATGGTTGAAAAAGATGTGATACTTTCACACAATGGAATATTACTCAGCTATCAAGAATGATAAACTAGAAGACTTCATATATAAGTGGATATATCTAGAACCTATACTCTTTAGTGAAATAAACTGGACCTATATATGTAAATATCATTTAGTCTCCCTAGTTTAAGAGCTCAAAAGAAGAAACTAAAAAAAATTATAAAATTAAGGGAAATTGACAGAGCTTTTCACTAAGAGGCTTAGGCACTTTATGCACCCTGCAATTGTCTTCCAGAGTGTATTTAGATTGCATTCCCCTGGTAACTACTGATGGTAGAGACTTTCCCATATGCCTCTTCACCATTTTTTTTAAAGAATTTTATTTTTATTTTATTTTTTTTTCTTGTTTCAGAACTTTTGTTTGTTTGTTTATTTATTTTTATGGCCGGCTCAGCCTGCCCTGAGGGCAGGGCTGATGCAGCATGTGGTGCCAGGATCGAACCGCCGTGCCTGCAGCCACCCAAGCTTTCCTAAGCAGTCACTTTTAGACCACTGAGCCATCCTGCCAGGCCCTACCTCTTGACCATTTGTATCTTTTTTGTGAAGTGGTCTGATGAAATATTTTGCTCATTTTTAAGCTGTGTTTTTGTCTTATTGAACTGTAGAGTGTTACCTTTTCATATAACAATAAAACATTTTATATACTGTCAAAGAGAAAAAATGAAAATAAATTCACAGCATGTGTGCATTCACGACTTCTGGCTGCTCTATCCTCTGGTCTGCCTACTCATTGCTCCCTTGAATCCTTTCTGGTGTTTCCCTCCAACTCCCCACCTTCTCCTCCACCATCCTGCTCGTATCTCCGAAATGCCTCTCTCTCTGTGAGCCTCTAGGTGGCGGTGTTTTCCTAGCCTCGCCACTGATTTCCAGGATGGTCATGAGTCCAACCTGTTTCTTCCAATTGAAAAATACACTCCTCTACAACGGCCCTTTCTTTACTTTGTTAGCTGTGATATGCATACTTTGAAATTCACACCAAAAAATAAAAACAAAACAAAGCAAAGACAGACCACCATCAACAACATCTCCCTTGAAACATCTTGAACAGTTTTTTTCAGGATGTATGACATTCAGAAGTAATCAAGAAACCTACAAGTCAACAAAATGTTATTCTCTCTTCTTGAAATCTGTGATCAGTGATTCTCAAACTGTTACAAGTTACAATTACCTGGGAAATTTTAATAAATACTAATTACATTCTAGCATACTTTATGCATCTATAGATTCTTTAGCAGTCTCGTGGGCACTGTTTAACTTTAAATTATATCATGTACATCTATTAGTAGTACAGTAGTTTGTTCCTACTACAAGTCTCTTGTCCCACCCCTGAGCTTTTCAATGAATACATGTGCTTGGTATTCATTAGTAACAAATGCAGACAAGTAAAATGTCCTGTTGTGTA
Source organism: Myocastor coypus (assembly GCA_004027025.1). Lineage (NCBI taxonomy): Eukaryota > Metazoa > Chordata > Mammalia > Rodentia > Myocastoridae > Myocastor > Myocastor coypus. The sequence goes on along the minus strand of PVJA010004129.1, from coordinate 2,537 downwards.
GCCTTTATAAATTTTATTTGAATACAAAAGATAATTGTTTAAATTTATATTGATGAGAGCTGAGCAAATAGCTCCATGATCTAAGGGCCTACCTGGCAAGCGCAGGAACCTGAGTTTGATCCCTGATAACACATGCCATGTTGGCTTGGGCTGCGTGCAGCCCCCAATCCAGGTGTGGTGGCACACGCCTATGATCCCAGCCCTAGGGAGGCTGAGACTATGAGTGCACTGTATCAAATAAAAAAATTATATAGATTAAATACACAACACAGAAAAGCATATATACTTTATAAACTAGTTAACAGAATTACCATCACTTAATTTGAATTAGTTATGTATGAGGAGATTACTTCATTTTAAAAGTAGAGTTCTGGGGATCACTGATTCAGGGCCCCCCTCCTGTCCTTCTCTTAGACCAGAGCTCTCTTTCTCTCAATAATTATGTTCTGCTCATTAAAAAAATAAATAAAAGTAGAGCTCTAGTTTGTCTAAATAAATAAAAAATGTAGACTAAAGAATAAAAATGAAAAAAAAAAAAGAATAAAAATGAACTTTCTCTTTTAGTTCCAAGATGATTTCATGAGAGACAAAAGGCTAGGAAGATTGAATGACCTAAAATGTTGGTCCAAAATATTCCGAAAATTTTTCTTAAATAAATATTATGTCAATACAATTCTACATAAACAGTGTAGTTTATGCACAAAAATTTATTCAACTCCAGCTACGACAGAACCTAAGCTCAACCTTATAAGCCTTGAATGTAAGACAGAAACATGAAAACTAGAAGAAGACTTAGAGAACAATTCAAGACACTGGTAAGGCAATTATTTTCTAAACAGAAGTGCAAAAGTGCAGGAAACAAAAGCAAAAATTGAAACATGAGATTACATCAAACTAAAATGTGTGTGGACAGCAAAGGAAAGCAAAGACAGAATAGCGAGACAATCTATAGAAAGGAAGAAAACATGTGCCTATTATTATTATTATTATTATTATTATTATTATTATTATTTTGTGTAATCAGGGTTCAAACTCATGACCTTGCATTTGCCAGGCAAGCCCTTGTGTCATGGAGCTGTCTCCCCAGCCCCCTGCCTATTTTTAATCCAACAAATGGTTAATATCAAGAACAGATAAGAAACTAAAATGATTTAGCAACAAGTAACTCAGTTGAAACTGGCAACTGATCTGAAGAGATGCTTCTCAAAAGAAGAAATACAAATGGTCATTGATACAATATAAAATGCTCAATGTCACTAGACTTCAGGGACGTGCATATTGAAACTATAGTATGATAGTATTTCACTCCAGGTAGGATGGCTTATATGAAAGCAACAAATGATAACAAATATTGTCAAAGGAATGGAGAAAAGGTAACTCCTAAACACCGTGGGTGGGAATGCCAACTAATGCGTTATTAGAAAGAAGTGTTTTAGTATTTTTTAAAAAATAGATCTATTCTAGAAACCAGTTCTCCCTCTGTTTAGGTCTATATCCAATGAAAGTGAAATCAGCTCATCAAGGCTTGTGGTATTGTCCAAAGTACCTACGAGAAAAGAATTAGCCTAAGAGTCCATCAGATGACCAGCTGATAAGGAAAACGTGGTGTATACAGACATAATAGAACACAACCCAGCTATAAAGTAGCATGAAGTCCACATGAAAGGGGAGGACTTCAGTGAAAAAATCCAGACACAGAAACAAGACCTGTTCTCTCATGTGTGGAAGCTAAAAAAGTCAACCTGAGTGTACCACAGAGATAATAATTACACACAAAGTATAACATGTGGGCCAGGGAGTGAAAACAATGCTTCCAAAACTGAGTGGCTTATTGCCTACCCAGAGCACCCATTTTCAAGTAGCTATAAAGATACTGCTCAAAGAACGAGAAGCAACATAGGGATGTAGACTGACTGTCTTCTTGGTCAAACACATTGCCCCTAGAAAAGCCTCAGAAATTAAGGGGAAGCCGGGTGTGGTGGCACACACCCATAATCCCAGCACTTGGGAGGCTGAGGCAGGAAGATAGGTGTGAGTTCAAGATCAGTCTGGGTTACAAAGCTGAGCTCAGGGCCAGCTTGAACTGCATAGTGAGACCCTATCTTAAAAAGATGACAAAAAAAGAAAGAAAGAAAGAAAGAAAGAAAGAAAGAAAGAAAGAAAGAAAGAAAGAAAGAAAGGAGAGTAGGAGAGTAACATGTAACCTATAATAACATTATAGTTACACAAGTATCTAGACTATATAAATAATAATTCTTCATTTTCTGCTTTCTTGATGCATGGAGCTTTACCTAAAAAATTAGCTCTTGAAAACCCCACCGCTGGGAGCTGAGCCTGCGCACCCGCTGCGGGTAAGCCCCTGCGCCCCTCTGCCCCGCCTCTGCGTTCCCGAGACTAACTTCCTGTCCCAGCCCAGCCCAAACCCCACCGCTGGGAGCTGAGCCTGCGCACCCGCTGCGGCCAAGCTCCAGCACTGAACCCATCAAATAGCCCGTTTGGCAACCGTTCCGGTCCACGAGCCTACCAGGACTACTCAA